>JBBPBX010030163.1:0-24365 GCA_038048925.1 Garcialebias charrua
TCAATTAACTGATCATTAACTGGTCATCATTAACTGGTCATCATTAACTGGTCGTCATTAACTGGCCGTCATTAACTGATCATCATTAACTGGTCGTCATTAACTGATCATCATTAACTGGTCGTCATTAACTAATCATCATTAACTGGTCATCATTAACTGGTCGTCATTAACTGGCCATCATTAACAGGTCATCATTAACTGGTCGTAATTAACTGGTCATCATTAACTGGTCGTCATTAACTGGTCGCCATTAACTGGTTGTCATTAACTGGTCATCATTAACTGATCATCATTAACTGATCATCGTTAACTGATCATCATTAACTGGCCGTCATTAACTGATCATCATTAACTGGTCATCATTAACTGATCATCATTAACTGGTCGTCATTAACTGGTCCTCATTAACTGGCCGTCATTAACTGATCAGTGATCAACATTAACTGGTCGTCATTAACTGGTCAACATTAACTGATCATCATTAACTGGTCATCATTAACTGATCATCATCAACTGGTCGTCATTAACTGATCATCATTAACTGGTCGTCATTAACTGGTCGTCATTAACTGATCATCATTAACTGGTCGTCATTAACTGGTCATCATTAACTGGTCGTCATTAACTGGCCGTCCTTAACTGATCATCATTAACTGGTCATCATTAACTGATCATCATTAACTGGTCGTCATTAACTGATCATCATTAACTGGTCGTCATTAACTGGTCGTCATTAACTGGTCATCATTTACTGGTCATCATTAACTGGTCGTCATTAACTGGCCATCATTAACAGGTCATCATTAACTGGTCGTAATTAACTGGTCATCATTAACTGGTCGTCATTAACTGGTCGCCATTAACTGGTCATCATTAACTGGTCATCATTAACTGGCCATCATTAATAGGTCATCATTAACTGGTCGTCATTAACTGGTCATCATTAACTGGTCGTCATTAACTGGTCTTCATTAACTGGTTGTCATTAACTGGTCATCGTTAACTGATCATCATTAACTGATCATCGTTAACTGGTCATCATTAACTGGTCGTCATTAACTGGCCGTCATTAACTGATCATCATTAACTGGTCGTCATTAACTGATCATCATTAACTGGTCGTCATTAACTAATCATCATTAACTGGTCATCATTAACTGGTCGTCATTAACTGGCCATCATTAACAGGTCATCATTAACTGGTCGTAATTAACTGGTCATCATTAACTGGTCGTCATTAACTGGTCGCCATTAACTGGTTGTCATTAACTGGTCATCATTAACTGATCATCATTAACTGATCATCGTTAACTGATCATCATTAACTGGCCGTCATTAACTGATCATCATTAACTGGTCATCATTAACTGATCATCATTAACTGGTCGTCATTAACTGGTCCTCATTAACTGGCCGTCATTAACTGATCAGTGATCAACATTAACTGGTCGTCATTAACTGGTCAACATTAACTGATCATCATTAACTGGTCATCATTAACTGATCATCATCAACTGGTCGTCATTAACTGATCATCATTAACTGGTCGTCATTAACTGGTCGTCATTAACTGATCATCATTAACTGGTCGTCATTAACTGATCATCATTAACTGGTCGTCATTAACTGGTCATCATTAACTGGTCGTCATTAACTGATCATCATTAACTGGTCGTCATTAACTGATCATCATTAACTGGTCGTCATTAACTGATCATCATTAACTGGTCGTCATTAACTGGTCATCATTAACTGGTCATCATTAACTGGTCGTCATTAACTGGCCATCATTAACAGGTCATCATTAACTGGTCGTAATTAACTGGTCATCATTAACTGGTCGTCATTAACTGGTCGCCATTAACTGGTCATCATTAACTGGTCGTCATTAACTGGCCATCATTAATAGGTCATCATTAACTGGTCGTCATTAACTGGTCATCATTAACTGGTTGTCATTAACTGGTCTTCATTAACTGGTTGTCATTAACTGGTCATCGTTAACTGATCATCATTAACTGATCATCGTTAACTGATCATCATTAACTGGCCGTCATTAACTGGTCATCATTAACTGGTCATCATTAACTGGCCATCATTAACTGGCCATCATTAACTGATCATAATTAACTGGTCGTCATTAACTGGTCATCATTAACTGGTCGTCATTAACTGGTCATCATTAACTGGTCATCATAAACTGGTCGTCATTAACTGGCCATCATTAACTGGTCGTCATTAACTGGTCATCATTAACTGGTCATCATAAACTGGTTGTCATTAACTGGCCATCATTAACTGGTCGTCATTAACTGGTTGTCATTAACTGGTCGTCATTAACTGATAATCATTAACTGGTCGTCATTAACAGATCATCATTAACTGGTCGTCATTAACTGGCCGTCATTAACTGATCAGTGATCATCATTAACTGGTCGTCATTAACTGGTCGTAATTAACTGGTCGTCATTAACTGATAATCATTAACTGGTCATCATTAACTGATCATCATTAACTGGTCGTCATTAACTGGTCATCATTAACTGGCCGTCATTAACTGATCAGTGATCAACATTAACTGGTCGTCATTAACTGGTCGTCATTAACTGATCATCATTAACTGGTCATCATTAACTGATCATCATCAACTGGTCGTCATTAACTGATCATCATTAACTGGTCGTCATTAACTGGTCGTCATTAACTGGTCATCATTAACTGATCATCATTAACTGGTCGTCATTAACTGATCATCATTAACTGGTCGTCATTAACTGATCATCATTAACTGGTCGTCATTAACTGGTCATCATTAACTGGTCGTCATTAACTGGCCGTCATTAACTGATCATCATTAACTGGTCGTCATTAACTGATCATCATTAACTGGTCGTCATTAACTGATCATCATTAACTGGTCGTCATTAACTGGTCGTCATTAACTGGTCATCATTAACTGGTCATCATTAACTGGTCGTCATTAACTGGCCATCATTAACAGGTCATCATTAACTGGTCGTAATTAACTGGTCATCATTAACTGGTCGTCATTAACTGGTCGCCATTAACTGGTCATCATTAACTGGTCGTCATTAACTGGCCATCATTAACAGGTCATCATTAACTGGTCGTCATTAACTGGTCATCATTAACTGGTCGTCATTAACTGGTCGTCATTAACTGGTTGTCATTAACTGGTCATCATTAACTGATCATCATTAACTGATCATCGTTAACTGATCATCATTAACTGGCCGACATTAACTGGTCATCATTAACTGGTCATCATTAACTGGTCATCATTAACTGGCCATCATTAACTGGCCATCATTAACTGATCATCATTAACTGGTCATCATTAACTGGTCATCATTAACTGGTCATCATTAACTGGTCGTCATTAACTGGCCATCATTAACTGGTCGTCATTAACTGGTCGTCATTAACTGATAATCATTAACTGGTCGTCATTAACTGATCATCATTAACTGGTCGTCATTAACTGGCCGTCATTAACTGATCAGTGATCATCATTAACTGGTCGTCATTAACTGGTCGTAATTAACTGGTCGTCATTAACTGATAATCATTAACTGGTCATCATTAACTGATCATCATTAACTGGTCGTCATTAACTGGCCGTCATTAACTGATCATCATTAACTGGTCGTCATTAACTGATCATCATTAACTGGTCGTCATTAACTGATCATCATTAACTGGTCGTCATTAACTGGTCGTCATTAACTGGTCGTAATTAACTGGTCATCATTAACTGGTCGTCATTAACTGGCCAACATTAACAGGTCATCATTAACTGGTCGTAATTAACTGGTCGTAATTAACTGATCATCATTAACTGGTCATCATTAACTGGTCATCATTAACTGGTCGTCATTAACTGGCCGTCATTAACTGATCATCATTAACTGGTCGTCATTAACTGATCATCATTAACTGGTCGTCATTAACTAATCATCATTAACTGGTCATCATTAACTGGTCGTCATTAACTGGCCATCATTAACAGGTCATCATTAACTGGTCGTAATTAACTGGTCATCATTAACTGGTCGTCATTAACTGGTCGCCATTAACTGGTTGTCATTAACTGGTCATCATTAACTGATCNGTCGTCATTAACTGATAATCATTAACTGGTCATCATTAACTGATCATCATTAACTGGTCGTCATTAACTGGCCGTCATTTACTGATCATCATTAACTGGTCATCATTAACTGATCATCATTAACTGGTCGTCATTAACTGATCATCATTAACTGGTCGTCATTAACTGGTCGTCATTAACTGGTCGTAATTAACTAGTCATCATTAACTGGTCGTCATTAACTGGCCAACATTAACAGGTCATCATTAACTGGTCGTAATTAACTGGTCATCATTAACTGCTCGTCATTAACTGGTCTTCATTAACTGGTTGTCATTAACTGGTCATCATTAACTGGTCATCATTAACTGATCGTCATTAAGTGATCATCATTAACTGGTCGTCATTACCTGGTCGTCATTAACTGGTCATCATTAACTGGTCATCATTAACTGGTCGTCATTAACTGGCCATCATTAATAGGTCATCATTAACTGGTCGTCATTAACTGGTCATCATCAACTGGTCGTCATTAACTGGTCGTCATTAACTGGTTGTCATTAACTGGTCATCATTAACTGATCATCATTAACTGATCATCGTTAACTGATCATCATTAACTGGCCGTCATTAACTGATCATCATTAACTGGTCATCATTAACTGGTCGTCATTAACTGGCCATCATTAACTGGCCATCATTAACTGATCATAATTAACTGGTCGTCATTAACTGGTCATCATTAACTTGTCGTCATTAACTGGTCATCATTAACTGGTCATCATTAACTGGTCGTCATTAACTGGCCATCATTAACTGGTCATCATTAACTGGTTGTCATTATCTGGCCATCATTAACTGGTCATCATTAACTGGTCGTCATTAACTGGCCATCATTAACTGGTCGTCATTAACTGGTCGTCATTAACTGGCCGTCATTAACTAGGCGTCATTAACTGGTCGTCATTAACTGGTCATCATTAACTGATCATCATTAACTGATCATAATTAACTGGCCGTCATTAACTGGTCATCATTAACTGGTCATCATTAACTGGTCATCATTAACTGGTCATCATTAACTGATCGTCATTAACTGGTCGTCATTAACTGATCATCATTAACTTGTCATCATTAACTGGTCATCATTAACTGGTCATCATTAACTGATCATCATTAACAGGTCGTCATTAACTGGTCATCATTAACAGGTCATCATTAACTGGTCATCATTAACTGGTCATCATTAACTGATCAGTGATCATCATTAACTGGTCGTCATTAACTGTTCATCATTAACTGGCCGTCATTAACTGATCATCATTAACTGGTCGTCATTAACTGATCATCATTAACTGGCTGTCATTAACTGATCATAATTAACTGGTTGTCATTAACTGGCCGTCATTAACTGATCATCATTAACTGGTCGTCATTAACTGATCATCATTAACTGGTCATCATTAACTGATCATCATTAACTGGTCATCATTAACAGGTCATCATTAACTGGTCATCATTAACTGGTCATCATTAACTGGTCGTCATTAACTGGCCATCATTAACTGGTCGTCATTAACTGGTCGTCATTAACTGGTCATCATTAACTGATCATAATCAACTGGTCATCATTAACTGGTTGTCATTAACTGGTCAGCATTAACTGGTCATCATTAACTGATCATCATTAACTGGTCATCATTAACTGGTCATCGTTAACTGGTCATCATTAACTGGCCATCATTAACTGATCATCATTAACAGGTCGTCATTAACTGGTCATCATTAACTGGTCGTCATTAACTGATCATCATTAACTGGTCGTCATTAACTGGCCGTCATTAACTGATCATCATTTACTGGTCATCATTAACTGATCATCATTAACTGGTCGTCATTAACTGATCATCATTAACTGGTCATCATTAACTGGTCATCATTAACTGGTCGTCATTAACTGGCCATCATTAACTGGCCGTCATTAACTGGTCGTCATTAACTGGTCATCATTAAATGATCATCATTAACTGGTCATCATTAACTGGTTGTCATCAACTGGTCAGCATTAACTGGTCATCATTAACTGATCATCATTAACTGGTCATCATTAACTGGTCATCGTTAACTGGTCATCATTAACTGGCCATCATTAACTGATCATCATTAACAGGTCGTCATTAACTGGTCATCATTAACAGGTCGTCATTAACTGGTCATCATTAACTGGTCATAATTAACTGATCAGTGATCATCATTAACTGGTCGTCATTAACTGGTTGTCATTAACTGATAATCATTAACTGGTCGTCATTAACTGATCATCATTAACTGGTCGTCAATAACTGGCCGTCATTAACTGATCATCATTAACTGGTCGTCATTAACTGATCATCATTAACTGGTCGTCATTTACTGATAATCATTAACAAGTCATCATTAACTGGTCATCATTAACTTGACACAGACACTTCCATTGGTACATTTTCATCTTTAAATCACTTCTTGGTCTGCTGCCTTCATACATCTCCTCCTACATGTCTCTGTGTGAGTGTAGCTACAGCGTGCGCCTTCAGGACATGATTACCTGCAGTGTTCCCTCAGTGAGGACTGAACTAGGCAAAAGGACCTTCTCCTACTCTGCTCCTGTTTCCTGGAATATATTGTAAAAAGATCTGAAGCTCTCGACCTTGGCCTCTCTAAATGGCTTCAAACATCTGATAAGTTCATGGGAAAAACCAACGCAGACATGTTCCTGTTTTTAGTTTTCTATATCGCTCTATAATGTACAAATGTAGCTGCTTATGTTTTGTTTTTATATAATTTCTTCCATTAACTTTTCATTTTACATGTTTTATCTGATTGTCCACTGTTTGCAACTGGTAGAGCTGCTGCCTCTCAGCGAGCAGGTAATAATAATAATAATAATAATGAATTCAATTTATAACGCACTTTTCATTAATGAAAATCTCAAAGTGCTACACGGTGCAACAGAAATTAAATGTCAATAAAACAAGTAATAGAACAAGTAAAATCAATAACAGTATCAACTAAGATCAAAAGTAGAATCATGAGGAGGCAGAGTATGCTCGGTTGAAAAGAAAGGTCTTCAAGCCGCTCTTAAAGTCAACCACAGACTGTGGGACCCTCAGACAGTCAGGAAGAGAGTTCCACAGGCGGGGGGCAGCCACACTGAAAGCCCGGTCTCCCATGGTCCTTAATTTGGTTCTCGGAATGTGAAGGAGATTACTGTTCTGTGACCGCAGCGACCGGGTGGATGAGTGTGGAATAAGAATATCCTTCAGATAATCTGGTGAAGTTCCATGTAAGCATTGATGTGTAATGAGAGCAGTTTTGTACTGAATTCTGTAGGCGACAGGAAGCCAATGAAGGTTATGAAGAATGGGCGTAATATGTTCAAATTTACGAACTCGCAACAAGATCCTTGCAGCACTGTTTTGAATATATTGAAGTTTCTGAAGGTTTTTGCCAGGGATTCCAATAAACAGGGAGTTGCAGTAGTCGAGCCTGGAGGAGACAAAAGGTCCATCCATCCATCCATTTTCTTCCGCTTATCCGGGGTCGGGTCGCGGGGGTAGCAGCCTAAGTAGGGAGGCCCAGACTTCCCTCTCCCCAGCCACTTGGAGCAGCTCCTCTGGGGGAATCCCAAGGCGTTCCCAGGCCAGCCGAGAAACATAGTCCCTCCAGCGTGTCCTGGGTCTTCCTCTGGGTCTCCTCCCGGTGGGACATGCCCGGAACACCTCACCAGGGAGGCGTCCAGGAGGCATCCTAACCAGATGCCCGAGCCACCTCAACTGGCTCCTCTCGATGTGGAGAAGCAGCGGCTCTACTCCGAGTCCCTCCCGGATGACTGAGCTTCTCACCCTATCTCTAAGGGAGAGTCCAGACACCCTGCGGAGAAAACTCATTTCAGCCGCTTGTATCCGAGATCTCGTTCTTTCGGTCATAACCCAGAGCTCATGACCATAGATGAGGGTGGGAACGTAGATCGATCGGTAAATTGAGAGCTTTGCCTTTTGACTCAGCTCTCTCTTCACCACGACAGACCGGTACAGCGCCCGCTTCACTGCGGACGCTGCACCTATCCGCCTATCGATCTCACGCTCCAGTTTTCCCTCATTCGTGAACAAGACCCCGAGATACTTAAACTCCTCCACTTGGGGCAGGACCTCCTCCCCGACCCGGAGAAGGCATGCTACCCTTTTCCGGCTCAAGACCATGGCCTCGGATTTGGAGGAACTGATCCTCATCCCGGCCGCATCACATTCAGCTGCAAACCGCTCCAGCGAAAGCTGTAGATCACGATCTGATGAAGCCAATAGGACCACATCATCTGCAAAAAACAGAGAAGCGATTCTAAGGCCACCAAAACGGATCCTCTCAACACCTTGGCTGCGCCTAGAAATTCTGTCCATAAAAGTTATGAACAGAATCGGTGACAAAGGGCAACCTTGGCGGAGTCCAACTCTCACCGGAAACGAGCCTGACTTACTGCCAGCGATGCGGACCATGCTCTGACACCGGTCGTACAGGGACCTAACAGCCCATATCAAAGGGCCTGGTACCCCATACTCCCGGAGTACCCCCACAGAACCCCCCGAGGGACGCGGTCGAATGCCTTTTCCAAGTCCACAAAGCACATGTAAACTGGTTGGGCAAACTCCCACGCACCCTCCAGGACCCTGCTGAGGGTGTAGAGCTGGTCTAGTGTTCCACGACCAGAACGAAAACCACACTGCTCCTCCTGAATCCGAGGTTCGACTATCCGGCGGACCCTCCTCTCGAGAACCCCTGAATAGACCTTACCAAGGAGGCTTAAGAGTGTGATCCCCCTATAGTTGGAACACACCCTACGGTCCCCCTTTTCGTCGCAAGCAGCTCCCCTAAGTTGCCTTCCGATAGCTACAAGGCAAACTGCCGTCAGCCACTCGGGTGGTACCCTTATGCTTGCTGTCACTTCGCCCCTTACAGATGTGGCTCAACAGCTTTCACCTGGATGCCAGGTCGCACAGGCTTCCAGTGACATGGTCAGGTCTTCAGGCCCGACTCCATGGAGGGATGAAGATTTTTCATCCAGGGGTGTCCCCATGGGAGTGGTAGTGTGTTACAGGGAAGTGGGCACGACAGATGCCAGCTCCGGGGGATTGGGTGCTGTGTGGCAATGCAGAGTGTTTCAGGGCCGCTACATGTAAGGGGGCATGCTCTAATTTGGCTGGACAACCCATTGTCTACAACCCATTGTCTACCACATCAACCACTGGCGGGCACCTACTCCCCTACTGGGGCGTCGGATGTGCTGGGCCAGGACGCATTGGCCCATCCTTGGCCAAGGGTCCTCCTATATGCCTTTCCGCTCCTTTCTCTAAGTTGGTTGGGGGGACTGATATTGCACCCCAATCCTCAATGTCTTCAGCCATGGGTGTGGTCACTGCAAGGAACAACAGCATCTGACTGGAGTTTCAAGCCCTGTCAGACACACCATCTTGGGCGTCAGGGCACACTCTATTTGTCAGCAGGATGGAAACAGATGGCGTTGGTTTTCCCAATGGTGTCTGATCACAATGAAGATCCAGTCTCCTGTACAGTACTCACCATCTGGAGTTTCTCCAGTCTCTCCTTGGTAAGGGTCTCTCTCCTTCAACGCTTATAGTTTATGTAGCGGCAATATCATCTGATCATGCCGGCATTGATAGCTGTGCAGTGGGGAGCCATGATCTAGTCTCTCTTCTCTGCATGGTGCCCATAGGTTACACCCGCAGACAACTACATGAGCACCAGGTTGGCAGCTGCCCTTGGTTCTCAAAGCTCTGTGCCACCCTTCTTTCGAACCTCTAATGCAGGTGGACCTCAATTGCTACAGGCTCTCCCTCAGCTCCTCATGCCTCAAGTGGGACCCTGACGGCTCTGATGTTACCTTGTGGCCAAACACTGCATTTGTACCAAGGTGTTATCTCACTCTAACTGTAACCAACCGTTGAGGCTGGCACATTTTCAGTCTATACCTGGCAAGGGGTCTTTATTATTGTGCCTAGTGAGAGCACTGGATTCAAACGTTGCTACTACTGCCATTATACAATGTTCAGACCAGCTGTCAGTGTATTACGGAGGCCCTAGGTTAGGCTATCCTCTTTCCAAACAGCACCTCTCCCACTGGATCGTGGATGTCATCTACCACGCCTACACCATGGGGCATGGCCCCCTGTCGGTCAGCGTGAAGGCACATTCTGCCAGGAGCGTGTCCGCTGTTTGGGCTGCCCTGAGAGGGATTCGGATGGAAGCAATATGTGCTGCCACATCATGGGCTTCCCCAAGCACATTCACCAGATTCTACAAGGTTAACGTGGCCACCCCTCATCCCCTGGGCCAGGGTCTTCTGCAAGGGTCCTCTGGGCCCCCCTCAGTGAGGTGTGTGCTCAGGATTCCTTGTGACATCGTTGATATTAGTGTTTCAGTGTTTTCAGCACTGCCCTCTGGTGGTCAGGAGGGATGAAATAGAACAAAAGTTACATATGTAACTACGGTTCTATGAATCCCGGATGACCACCAGAGCTTCTCCGTCACTCAGAATCCTTGCTTACAACGAGAAGATTCTGTAGGAGCAGAGCCGCGGATGACGACAGGCTATATAGCCTCTGATTGATCATCCGTGTCACACCAGTGACTTTTTGAAATTATTACTCGAACAGTGCATGCGCGAAGGGAACATTAAGTGCTTTCTGCACCACCCTCTGTCGGTCATCCGGGATTCATAGAACCATATTTAAACATGTGTAACTTTCGATTTGTCTGGTTAAATAAAGGTTACCGGTAATAAATAAAAACATAAAGTAGATGATTTATTTTCTAATTTTCTGCAAGAATATCTATTTTTTTCGGCACCCAGTTCAGAAACATTTCGTTACAGCAACATGTGTTTTTCGTTCAGGTTTATTTGTCCCTACAAAATAAAGTGTGTCCAAAGCAAATCGATCAGAGGGGGTGTCTGGAATCTCATTTAAACGAAGACCAGAACAAATCAGAATGTGGAGCTTGTCCTGAGTCCCGGCTGTTTGACGGTGCAGTTTATCATCGTTGCTTAACTGTATCGAGCCTCCATCAAATGGCTAATGCAATTACAAAGGCTGTTTCCTTGGCAACCCTTTTCTTTGGTTCACCTCTGACAGGAAGATGACTTCAGCGGCTATAGACACAAAATGGGATCATCTCAAAAGAACACAAATCCCCCCAAAGATGATCAATATCCATTAGAAATCTTTTTTTTTTTTAAGCATTTAGAGATTTATGGCCAGGCGGTGCCTTACTGATGCAGGAAATCTGGCATCTACAGCTAGGATGGCTCCACTACCCACCATATTTAATGTTTATGTTCATATGGTGTTCGCTTTGTTGGCTGGTTAATCACAACTGCAGATGAATGAGTGTTTGGACAGCGGTGAACGAGGTAATAGACTCCAGCACATAAAGGTGAAGACAGACTCCTTCCTCTCTGTTTCCTTTGACATGTCCTGAGAGAAGCAGAGGCTCTGCAGTATTAGGAAGGGCATCCAGCCTTAAAACTGCCAAATCTTTCATGCCGGTTTTCTTAACAGTAGAAGAGAGCGGCCAGAAGAACAGCAGGATTTAACCACACAGTTAATCCATTACATTAATTTCTATGCAGCTCAACAGTGAACAGGTTATTCAATTAACTCACTTTGACAAGAAAGGCAGAGAAAATTAGATTAAAGCACCTTGATGTAATTTTGATTGATTTTTAATTCATTCATTCCACATTTACTTCTAAAGGTTAGTCTCATTGAGCCCCAAGGACTCATTTACAAGAGAGACCTGGTTTAACAAAGAGTAATGACAACAGTGGACAATCTGGTGAACAAACACACACACACACACACACACACACACACACACACATACAGATTGCTTGCCTTCAATGGTGGCAGGAGATGAGACATGTTGTGATAGAAATAATATAAAGTTCTCCAGATAAAACCAAGTTTAAATAGTTTGTATCATCAGAGCCATGAAAACAACAACTGTGATCAAACTGAAGAAAGTTTTTTATTCATACTTTGTTAATAAGATCTTTACAGAGGAATCAATCTAAACTAAGCCTTTCCAGTTGGACCGATTCTATTTAAATGCTAATGAGAAAATAATAAATTACTCTGAATGATGATTGCATTTTAAAAATGCTACAAGTTTCTTACTGATGAGTAGACACAGAACAAACTGCTGAGTCATGCAAACAAGTCATGTTTGAGCAGAACTTCAGTGAAACCTGGGTTTCTCTCTGGTGACATCAGAGAGTTATTGATTCATTATAAAAAAAGAAACAAGCTCGTGTAATTCTGTCCCACTTCAAAATAAAAGCAGATTTATGTGCATAAAAATAAAACATGTTCATGTGAGTGCTGCGTGGAAACACCAACGGTTTCATTACACACACATGCTGTCTGTGATTGTTAGTTTAATTCTCCGTGTGGTTTAATTTTTATTTTTCTGTCCTCTGTGTTTCCATCCTCAGTACGTCCTCAGTCAGGTACACCTGTTTCCCATCAGTAATCACACAGGTGCTGCCACTGTCCACTCACCCCCGTCCTATTTAAACCAGCTCTGCTCAAACCTGCAGATGTTCACTGCTGCCACGTCAACTTTTTATTTGACTGAACAGGTTTTATTTTTAATCATATAATGAACAAGTTTTATTTTACTTTATTTAAGAAACAAGTTTTATTTTACTTCATATAATGAACAGGTCTTTTTTTACCTGAGCGCCTCACATCTGCTGCATCAGATCCCTTCATGGCCCGTGTTACAGCCCAACATGTTGTGAGGAGATGAATATATTTAACTGTGTGCTAAATTTCTCATCATGTTTTATCTTTAAAAGCTTCACATGATTTGTCTTTTGCCATGAAGGAACAGATGCAGAGACAAGGCTATAAATGCCGCTACCATACAACTGTTTTAGAGTAAGAATTTATACACGGCTTTCATAAGACTAAAACATAAACCATTTAAAGGCCTTGCATTTCCTGAAGGAATGCGAATCATCCATCATCTTTCATGCGAGACTTTAAGATTCTTGTCAACTCGATTCAGTTTATTTGCATACTTTTACAACAAAAGTCATCTTGAGGTACAACACAAAGAAGACACAGGTCTGAATTATAAACTTCAGTCCATCCAGTCAAATGATGTTACTGTCAAATTCAGTGTATTGTATTACAGCAGGCCCTCGTTCACCGCAGGTGTGAGGGAACACCACACCCCCACCCCGCGAGCGCACGGGCCATAAGTGAAAAATCACCACGAAGGAATAATAGTTCAAGCTCAAGTAAACTTTATTGTCATTACCATCTCATATGCTACATGAGAAGAACGAAATTATGTACACAAGTAGTAGTTTATTTTACTATTTACAGTAGTTGTAATGTCCTAAACTCTTAAACCTACTAATTTTAACAACATACTTGTATGTAGCTACTAAATTTTCTTGCCAGGCTCTGCAGAACAGGAGCGGCTTGGTTCTGTCTGACCCGATAGATGAAACGGGTCCCGGTGCAGCCTGACTGAAGCCCACCACCCCATCCAGCTTGATGTGCACGTGCTGCCAATCCAGGATTGAGTCCACCACCTCTGGCCCGGTCCAGCGCACCGCGACCAGAACCAGGCTGAACTCTGCAGCCATCTGTTCCCTGCAGCTCCCAGGATCCAGGTCACACTGAGTCCAGGTCAGCTGCAGCTACTCAGCAGTAGAGATACAACTTGAAGAACGAGTTCAGCTTCAGGATTATTTGAGACCGTCGTGCCAAGAGCTGATCCTGACGGAACTTGTGAGAGTTTTTTTCATTTTCATGCTGTTCACCTTCAGCCAAAGATTAAGAGCGTGTTAGGAATTTTTGTCTCCAAACCTGTGTCATTTTTCATTTCACTTCTGTCCAAACAGGTCTATGAGTCTCCGAGGCTCAATGTGACTTATCTGTTTAAATAAAGGTTGAATGAAAACTTCTGATTTAGCTGCAAAACTTTCCCTCCATTTGCAGAAAGCAAACTAATCAAGTTTAAAATTTTTGACCCAAAAGACCAACTTGTCCACATTTTCTGTCAAACGCACAGATCTAGTTGCAGTAAATATCTCCAGTGTTGGAGAAAATCATCTCAATAACAACAGTAACAGCAGTGTGGTATTGAGTATTTGTCCTCATTACTCTCAACCTCTTCTTGGACCTGCTCCCACCTGTCCCTGGAAATGTTCAAAGTTCAGTCATCACAGACTTCATAGCTGCAGGTGATCTCTGGTGGATTTATCTGAAGAGGAAGAAGACTCAGCTGCTACCTCTGTCCCAGAGTGGAAATAAAACACAAAGAAGTTTAAAAAAATGAGTTAATAAGATTACAAATTTAAATTTAAAAATAAATAAATTAGATAATAATAAAAGAACAATACCTCTTCTTGAACAGTTGTTATGAGGTGGTTGATTCTCTCGGTCATCATCATCATCATCATCATCATCATCATCATCATCATCCTCATCATCAGGGCTTTAATCAGCTCCAGGGCTTGTTGGCAATAACAGTTTTAGTTTTTTCATAAAGTGCTGAACTTTTTGCCTGAAGTGTTGACGTGATGGATGTCGTAGTGAGTCTGAAGAACTTTAAAGTCGACGCATCAAAAACATTCAGACGTAGATCCAGATCTTTAAAACTCCTACAGTTTGTGTTATTGATCTGGACCGATCTGAATTACCTGATGAAGTAGTTTAAATGCTGCTGTTAGCGGTGTTTGCAACAAGCTTCTAGAAGAAACGTTCACGTTTGGATGACGTCGTTTCAAGTCCGTTAACAAGTTAGACGTGTTGCTGCTGCAGATCCAATATCCATGAAACGTCCACACACAGCTTTGGATTTGTTCACGTCTTTTAACAAGAAAGACATAATGTTCCCAAACAGGAGACCGCAACGAGAAGCTAGGCTGCTAAATGCTAACGCGTGCTGTAAGATAATAGCACCGTGGTGAAACACGCTTAGGAATTTTAGTTCTGCGGTGCATAATCTCTTGTTAATAAAATTTAATGAGTGAAAAAAAATGACTGAAACGGTACGCAGGTGGACCAAACTGAGTGGTGGAGAGAATCCGGTGGTTTTTCAAAATATACATTTTTTTTCCTTTTCTGTGTGGCCCAGTACAAACTGACCCACGGCCCGGTAACGGTCTGCAGCCCGGTGGTTGGGGACCACTGATCTACAGTATCAAAGGCTTTGGACATGTCTAAGTAAAGTGCAGCACAGTAATCCTTAAGGCCCCGGCAGAGCTCAGCGTAATGCAGTACGCCGCACTATGCCGTACGTACGCAGAGGCACAAGCGTAGCCCCGCAGGGCACAAACGCGCAAAGCTCAAATTTTACGACCGCGTACGCGTTGTCTCACAATAAATTGCCTGGCGCCGGACTGTTTTGTATGTTACACAAATGAATTAAATTCCCCTTCTTCATCGCTAAACTGGACTTTTATTTTGTTTTTTTGCCAAAAGTCAAGTAATCGCTTCCTCCTCCGCTGACTCCATGACTGAAATGAATGAATTTGTCACGAGCGAATAATAACTCATGTCCTACCTGGCTGTGCAACGTTCTAAATATTTCCTGGTGGGCTGTGGGCTACAGGACCAAGGCTCCCTGTTTTTATTTTTTAGAACTTTTTATTAACATATAAAGTTTAGAAACACCGCAGCGGCTGCAGCCAGCCAGCTCATGCATTTTTTTTGTCTCCCACTTGACCTGTCAATCAATTCAGTAGGCGTGTCAGCAAATGACCAATCAGCGACCTCAGTTTGTCTCGTAGGTAGACGCTCTGCACGCAGCTGCTCAAATTACACAAGAATTTGGAGCGAAAACGCGAGCATTTAACGCGAGAACGAAAGCAGAGCTGTGCCAGCGAACGAGTGCGCACAGAATGCGCGCGTAGAACGGTGTACAGGCCGGACGCTGAGCTCTGCCGGAGCCTTTAGTGTCCAAAGCTTCAACAGCATTATTAAAAACTTTTAGCGCAGCAGTCATTGTGCTGTGTTGTTTCCTGAAGCCAGATTGGAGAGAAGATAAAATATTAAGAGTCCAAATACTTCTTGACTTGAGTATTTATCAGTTTTTCTAAAACCTTAGCTAAAATACAGAGTTTGGAGATTGGTGGATAATTGTTCAGTATAGTCGGGTCTCCTCTTTTCAATAATAGCAACAAAAGCTGTTTTCCAAGCATCTGGGACAGTGTTCTGTTGTATAGACAGATGTAAAATGTAAGACACTGGTTCTACTATAATTTGTGCAGCTGGACTTAAGAAGTAAGGAGGGAGGTCATCAGGGCCTGCAGATTTTCTAGTATCCAGATCTTTTAACAGTTTGGTAACTTCACTGACAGTGAATGGTGAAAAATAGAATGTATGTTTTACTGAGGTTTGACTTGTTGGTGGATTAAATGATTTACCTTTAGAAACTGTATGAAACAAGAAACTGGAGGCAACAACACGTTTGTTGAAACAATTTAACATCTCATGTTTATCTGACACAGGAGCAGAGTCGACAAATGATTGTGATGGCAGGTTAGATGAGTGAGTGCTGCCATCAAGAGATTTCATGGTTTTCCAGACGCTCTTTGGATCGTTCTTTAGATTTTTGGTGGTCTGAGATAGAAGTTTTGTTGTTGCAGCTTTAATGGAAGCCGTACAACGATTCAGTAACTGACAAAATTGCTACCAGTGGGTGTCCTAACCAGTCTGTCTTGCTGTTGCCCAAAGCTGGTCCCTCCTGTGTAAGAGGTCAGCTAACTCAGAGGTAAACCAGAGGCTATCCCAGCCCTTTACTCTGAGCTGGTGAAGTGGAGCGTGTTTATCTATGACATGGATGAAACTATTCTGAAAATAGTTCCAAACAAGATTCACATCATCAATTAATGATATGATGCCAGTCAACGTGGAACAGATCCCAAAGACTTGATTAAAACTTCACTTCACTGTGATCCTCCCTTCCTGAGCAAGCATGAGGCGACCGTGGGAAGGCATGACTCCGTTTAAACAGGAAGAGAAAGCTCTCGTAGAAAACGTGAGTTCTGCTGCAGCTGTCTGGAGAAACCTGGACAACAACGTTGGGTTGACTGTAAATCTGTCCAACTCTGACGAGTAGACGTTGTTGTGTCCGCTAAGCATGATGCACGGATCCACATTTCTCACTTCCGATCCGATACTTTAAAACTGGATATCGACCGATACTGGTACTTTTTCAATCCGATACTGTTCAGGTATGTAAAGGTTTTTCTTACTATAGGTCCTTCGATCCTTGCTCTTGTGAATAGTAGCCTGTCCTCAGGTGCTGTTCCTGAAAATCTGAAACATGCAGTTGTCCAGCCTCTAATTAAGAAATCAAACTTGGATACTGCTGTCCTGGCGAACTACAGACCAATTTCTAAATTGCCCTTCGTTTCGAAAATTCTTGAGAAGGTAGTTTATAATCAGCTAATGGCCTATCTCATTGAAAATAATATTTTAGAGGTTTTTCAGTCCGGTTTTAAATCATTTCATAGCACAGAGTCAGCTCTTTTAAAAGTTTTTAACGATATATTCTTGGCGACTGATTCTGGTGACTGCGTTGTTTTGGTGTTGTTGGATCTATCAGCTGCGTTTGACACAGTGGATCACAACATTTTAATCACACGTTTGGAACAGTGGGTGGGCATTGGTCATATAGCCTTAGATTGGTTTAAATCTTATCTGACCAAGCGTACTTTTTGTGTCTGTCTTGATGGACATAGGTCCTCCTCTGCTCCACTCATGTGGTGTTCCGCAGGGCTCAGTTTTGGGCCCTCTTTTATTTTTGTTGTACATCCTTCCGCTTGGTTGATACTGATACTGATACTGATCTGTTTCTTGTTGCTGCGTTCATCTGTGACCATCTGCTCATGTTCGTGCTGCTGTTTATAATGATGTTTTTCTACTACATTAGGGCTTAGTGTATTACTAGCTGATGTCTCTCTTAGTTAATCCTAGATGTTATTATTGTTTTTCTCTTGCATTTGTTGTTGGATGTAACTGGGACCCTGTGTACATAATCTCGTTTTCAACACATGTACTACATGCGGTGCAAATGACAATAAATTCTCTCTGACTCTGACTCTCTGACTCTTGGTTCTGTTTTTAGGAAATACAGGATTGCTTTTCATTGTTATGCAGATGACACACAGATCTACGTACCTTTAAAGAAAGCAGACTCAGCCTCTCTTCGGTCTCTGTTCCTATGTTTGGAAGATTTGAAGGCCTGGATGGCCCTAAACTTCTTGAAACTTAACGAAGACAAAACAGAGGTGGTGATTTTTGGCAGTTCGACTGAAGACTCTCTGTCCGATTGCTCCTTGGCTCAGTATGTCCGGCCAGTTGTTACAAATCTAGGGGTCAAGCTGGATGCTGGTCTTAGGCTGGAGTCTCAGATTAAAGCAGTTGTAAAATCCAGCTTTTTTCATTTGAGGCAGCTAGCCAAAGTAAAAGCCATCCTTCCTAGACAGCACTTCGAAACAGCAATCCATGCATTTGTGACCACACGGCTGGATTACTGTAATTCACTTTATGTTGGTATTAGTGATCTGTGTACTTCCCAGCTTCAGAGGGTTCAAAATGCAGCTGCACGACTCTTAACAGGTACACGAAAATTTGATCACATTTCCCCTGTTTTGGCTTCTTTGCACTGGTTACCGGTGCGTTACAGGATTCATTTTAAAATACTTTTATTTACTTTTAAAGCTCTAAATGGCCATGCCCCTCCATACCTGTCAGAGCTGCTGCATTACTACACACCCTCTCGTTCGCTCAGGTCAGCTGACCAGTTGCTTCTGAGGGTACCGAGGACAAAGCGCAAGCTTAGAGGGGACCGTGCTTTCTCTGTGGTAGCTCCTAAGCTCTGGAATGACCTCCCATTAGACATAAGACAGGCCTCTTCACTTGCTGTTTTTAAGTCTCTTCTTAAAACCCATCTTTTTTCTTTGGCTTTTGGTACAATCTGAGATGTTTTAACTTTGTTTTATTGTATTCATAATTTATTATTTTAGTACTGTTTTTAGTCCCTTCCATTTTATGATTGTATTGTATTTTGTGATTGTGTGTACAGCACTTTGGTCCTGTTGGGTGCATAAAGTGCTCTATAAATAAAGTTGGTATGGTATGTGTATAATGACATTTTTGTACTGAGACAATTCATTTTAACATTGTGTGAGATAAACCCAATGAAGACACTCTTGAGCCTTACAACAGGAAACTCACTAACTTTAACAGCACACAAGAGGCAGGTCTATACCGCACACATGGCCTTGTCACTCATGGTGCAGCTGGAAAAAAATTAAAAAAACGCTAAGCATGATGGGAAAGACAACAAAATCCACTCCCCTTAACCACTAAGGGAGTGGATTTTGTTGTCTTTCCCATCATGCTTAGCGTTTTTGTTTTTTTTTCAGCTGCACCATCAGTGAGAAGGACATGTGTGTCCTTCTGAGTCTCAATAAATCCACCTGTCAATCATTTCTGTATGTTTCACTTGAAACGAGCCAGACTTTCATAACGTGCTCTTGACTTTCTGGAGGCCTTTGAAAAGTTTCTTTTGGACTTTGGCTGCTGTTCATCTTTGAACTCGTGTACAGGTAGTCCCCGACTTACAAGCGAGTTCCGTTACTACGAGGTGCTCGTAACACGAAAATTCGTACGTCGGAACACGAAACACGTGTCGCTCGTAAGTCCGGATTTTCGGTCGTAAGTCGGAAAATTCATGCTAGCGCTACTACGAACACTCATTTTTCAACACAAACGTACATACTGGTTCATAAACATGCTCAGAAACTTGTTTACAAACTGTTAGCTAACACACTTTCACCTAAAAACTCGTACCAGTGCTGTATTTTCTGTATGTTCTGTACAACTTTACTGTTCGTTAGTCAACTCGTAAGTCCGGAACCTCGTATGTCGATGACGTCGGGAACTACCTGTATTCCCCTGTCCTTGTGATGTCTGATTTTGAAGAAACAAAGAAGAAGCGTCTGAAACCAAAATACGCTCTGCAGCAGATGAACCGTCACGTCCCGCAGCGCTCACATTAAATCCTTTCATTCCTGACACAACGCTGGAAGAAGCTTCCTGCAATTGATCGTCTGGAGCTCACGTTTTCTGCTAGAAGCTCAAACAGGAAAACACATTGGGCAGTACGGTGGATTAGTGGTTGGCACTGTTGCCTCACAGCAAGAAGGTCCTGGGTTCAAGCAGAGTGTGTTCAAGGTCAACGTTCGTTATTGTCATTCGCACCACACGTGGTACATGAGGTGGACCGAAGCTGCGCACTCAGGGTCCCAGTTACATCCCACCATAAAATGGAAAAGAAAACAATACAGATCTAAGATATGAAGTAAAAAAACACTAATATCACAAAACAACACGCCAAAGAGCAGCAGCACGAACCAGTCTGTGTGAGCAGATGAGTATGAAAGATCAGCAGCACGCGATCAGCAATCAAGTGGCATTGCAGTTCTGGAGCTTCATGAGTGCAACAGGCTCAGGGTAGAAGCTGTTCCTCAGTCTAGATCAAGGGTGCTCATTACGTAGATCACGATCTACTGGTAGATCTCTGAGGTAGTACTGGTAGATCGCAGCATGACATAAAAAAAAAATTGTCTGTCCAGTGCCCTGAGATTACTTCTTTTGTGAATTTGTGAATTGACGCTATATAAATAAACTGAATTGAATTGAATCTTAGAACATCTTTACTCAGCAAACACAACAGTTTAGGTCAAAATACTATAATTTTAAAGCCACAGTTCTATAGTTCATAATTTCTTATCTGGCAACCTGACTGACATGAAAACTAAAGCATTTTTCACGTAAACCAGCTTATTTTTTGTTTATTACCCCCTATAAACATTGAAAAATCACTAATGTTTCCACAGGTTGTTTTCCTGTAAACGGGGCCTTATAGTAGGTAGATCACTTTGACTTGATCATTTCAAAAATAGCTCGCATGCTGAAAAAGTCTGAACACCCCTGAACTAGATGTTCTCCACTTCCTGCTCCTCATGTTCTCATCCTGTTTGTTTCCTCCAGGCCTCTGTGCTGGTTGAACAACATCAACTTTGTGGCGTTAAAATATGAATCTTGTGTTTGCCAACTTGTATTATTTTATTTATTTATTATTTTATTTAGTTTGATCTATTTGTTCATTGAACAAACTGATCAGATTATTGAACAAACTGATCAGATTATTGAACAAACTGATCAGATTATTGAACAAGCTGATCAGATTGTTGAACAAACTGATCAGATTATTGAACAAACTGATCAGATTATTGAACAAACTGATCAGATTATTGAACAAACTGATCAGATTATTGAACAAACTGATCAGATTATTGAGACGGGCTGCTGAGCCTGTTTAAATGAGTTTTTATTTGATTTTCATTGTGTGCATGGCCACAACGCTGCTTCATCCAGCACTGAAACACTGTAGGTCCAGCAGCTACTCAATCATCATCATCATCATCATCATCATCATCATCATCATCATCATCATCATCATCATCACTGTATTTCAGGCTAAAAGAAACTGAAAGAGGAGCCACTTCAGATGTAGAGGGAATAAACAGGTTTCAAGACTAAATTGTTGCTTTATAATAATGTTATAATTTTTACTGGAGCTGAGAGGATTCACCCCCAGCAGCTTCTTCATCATCATCATCATCAGTCCCCATGAGACAAACACCTCTAAACAACAAAACACTGTGATAAATAAAAATATAAATAATAAATATAAATAATAAATATAAATATGATCCACATAATGAATATGATCATGACCTGTCATGTCCTTTGTGTTCTGCAGCTCGATCAAAGTTTCCTCCTGCTCCCTCCCCGTTACTCGCCTCATCTCGACTGGGGGTGGGGGTGAAGGTGGGGGTGGGGGGTCCTCCAGCTGGTGAGGGGCTGATCGGATCAATGATCGGATGATCTGTGGATCATTTTGATGTCAACTGATCTCTGCTGAGCTGAGGAGCAACTCGAGGAGAACACGAGACATAAAGGGGCGGGGCCAGCACGTATTTCCGTCGGCAAAAAAAAAATGGTGTGGGTGGCTGACTGTGCGCGCGCGCGCGTGTGTGTATGTGTGTGTGGGGGGGTCTCTGCTTGAAAGGATGAGGTGAACTTAACCTGTGATCAAAGGAAAACACGAGGAAGGCACGAGACGCGCTTTGATCAGTGCCGCCATCTTGTGGCCGTGCCAGTTTGGTTCGTGCACGGCATGGTGCACGGTCTTTGCGCGCCACCTACCGTTTAATTTATTTATTTATGTTGCCTGTTGGAGCAGGGGCGTAACTAAGGGGGGGCAGAGGAGTCGGTGTAACTGCTGCTGGGCCCCGTTGGGCAGTTTGAACTTCACGAGAGTTGAGCTTTTATTTGGATTTTTAATTTAATTTAATTTAATTTAATTTAATGTATTTCTGCAGCTCCAATTCACAACAGACGTCGTCTCAGGGAACCGAACAAAAACATTCACATACGTAAAAAACAATCTGTAAAGTTAGCCATTGGGGGAAATATGTACGTGAGCTACTTAGTATTAGTATATCATCTTTTTAAAAACTTGTTTTTTTTTTTACATTTTGTAATTAAAAAGTAAAATGAACTTTTTAAATTACAGCAACAGCCCAAGTGTCAGTCTTCATGGACAAGATCCAATTAAAGTTAACAGAATAAAACAGTTTGATGCAGACGCTCAGTCCACACAAACAGTCTCTGCACAGGTTTTTAATTTTAAATATAAATGAGTTTAAAAGAGGGAACAACAGTTTGCAACAATCTGAGTTGACCTGCACTGTTGTCAGCTGGAAATTAAATCAAAGTAGCCTTTTATTAGAAAGTGACTCCTACACACTGTTTGTCCTA
Organism: Garcialebias charrua; assembly: GCA_038048925.1. Lineage (NCBI taxonomy): Eukaryota > Metazoa > Chordata > Actinopteri > Cyprinodontiformes > Rivulidae > Garcialebias > Garcialebias charrua. The sequence continues at coordinate 23,086 of JBBPBX010030163.1, forward strand.
TTTTCATAAAGTCTGTACAAGACTTTATAATAGAAATGAAACTTTGTAGCTTCCATCTGGACACACTGCTGCTGATTTACTTCATGCTGCTCATTGTTTCATGCTGCTGATTGTTTCATGCTGCTGATTGTTTCATGCTGCTGATTTACTCCATGCTGCTGATTTACTCCATGCTGCTGATTGTTTCATGCTGCTGATTTACTCCATGCTGCTGATTGTTTCATGCTACTGATTGTTTCATGCTGCTGATTGTTTCATGCTGCCAATTTACTTCATGCTGCTGATTTACTTCATGCTGCTGATTGTTTCATGCTGCTGATTTACTTCATGCTGCTGATTGTTTCATGCTGCTGATTGTTTCATGCTGCTCATTGTTTCATGCTGCTGATTTACTCCATGCTGCTGATTGTTTCATGCTGCTGATTGTTTCATGCTGCTGATTGTTTCATGCTGCTAATTTACTTCATGCTGCTGATTTACTTCATGCTGCTGATTGTTTCATGCTGCTGATTTACTTCATGCTGCTGATTGTTTCATGCTGCTGATTGTTTCATGCTGCTCATTGTTTCATGCTGCTGATTTGTTTCATGCTGCTGATTTATTTCATGCTGCTGATTGTTTCATGCTGCTGATTTGTTTCATGCTGCTGATTTATTTCAAGCTGCTGATTTGTTTCATGCTGCTGATTTATTTCAAGCTGCTGATTTGTTTCATGCTGCTGATTTGTTTCATGCTGCTGATTTGTTTCATGCTGCTGATTTGTTTCATGCTGCTGATTTGTTTCATGCTGCTGATTTATTTCAAGCTGCTGATTTGTTTCATGCTGCTGATTTGTTTCATGCTGCTGATTTATTTCATGCTGCTGATTGTTTCATGCTGCTGATTGTTTCATGCTGCTCATTGTTTCATGCTGCTGATTGTTTCATGCTGCTGATTTACTTCATGCTGCTGATTTTTCATGCTACTGATTGTTTCATGCTGCTGATTTACTTCATGCTGCTGATTGTTTCATGCTGCTGATTTACTTCATGCTGCTGATTTGTTTCATGCTGCTGATTTACTTCATGCTGCTGATTGTTTCATGCTGCTCATTGTTTCATGCTGTTGATTTCCTTCATGCTGCTGATTGTTTCATGCTGCTGATTGTTTCATGCTGCTGATGGTTTCATGCTGCTGATTGTTTCATGCTACTGATTGTTTCATGCTGCTGATTTACTTCATGCTACTGATTGTTTCATGCTGCTGATTTACTTCATGCTGCTGATTTGTTTCATGCTGCT
>JBBPBX010030163.1:25361-35368 GCA_038048925.1 Garcialebias charrua
TGCTGCTGATTGTTTCATGCTGCTGATTGTTTCATGCTGCTGATTGTTTCATGCTGCTGATTGTTTCATGCTACTGATTGTTTCATGCTGCTGATTGTTTCATGCTACTGATTGTTTCATGCTGCTGATTTACTTCATGCTGCTGATTGTTTCATGCTGCTGATTTACTTCATGCTGCTGATTGTTTCATGCTGCTGATTTACTTCATGCTGCTGATTGTTTCATGATGCTGATTTACTTCATGCTGCTGTTCATTCGTACTCATCTGCTCACAGACTCAGGTTCGTGCTGCTGTTCAGTGTATTCTCAGTTCATACCTTAGATCTTATTACAGGTTTTCTTTTCATTTTATACTTTTATTGGATGTAACTAGGACCCTGTGTGTTGTATATCCACCTTATTACTGAATTAGGCAGGATATTCTGAATTGAATCAATAGACGAAGTGGTATCGTTTCATCTACTTTATTGAACCGTCCTCAACCACCACCTCGTCACCGCTCTTCCAGAACAAACTCTCCCCCCGCCCCCACACATGTCATCACGTAAGCTCCGTCAACATTCCAATACATGACATCCCCCTTTTCCTTAGTTTTACAATTTCTCCCTCAATACATTTAACCATCAGTTTTTTTTTTCCATCAGCTTCTCGCCTTCTGGCTTACCAATACACTTCCTTGGTCACAAGACAACTTAAAACAACTTACATTTCTTAGAACAATGAATGTACATTTTCTCTCTTTTTTTTTAATACAAAATCACGAAACCTCTCTGGAGTCTTTCTGATTCTCTGGGGTCTGATTACTTTTTTCATTTCTAAGTCTTGAGTGCCTTCTTGTGGTGTTGCAATGTAAGTGTCCTCTTCATTTCCGGAATGCAATAGCACCACTTCCGGGACTGACACCGGTCCGTGCTGCAAGCTGCAGCGAGGTGTACTTGTCTCTACCTCACAGTCATTATTTTCAGAAAACGTTCCTTGTCCACAATCTCCTTTCTTAGTTTCATATTTTCTTACATGTGTTGTGTTTCGGTGATACCGAGCTCCTGTTGGTGATTCAACCACAACTTGGTTTCCCGATTTGCTCACGACTTTGTGTGGTACTGCATTAAATGGTGTTGTTAATTTGTCAACTTTTTCCTGTTGAACCAGCACTGTGTCTCCCAGCTCTATTTTTGAATATTGAGCTCCTCTCCAGATGTCAGCATAATTCTTCGCTTTTCCTTTCTATTCTGCGTCTCTGTCACGTACATCCAACGCAGCTGTGTTTGTTTCACTCATGTCCGGTAATTTTCCTCTCATTTTCCTGTTGAATAAAAGTTCTGCAGGACTTTTGCCTGTGGTTGCATGTTCAATGCTGCGATAAGCTGTCACATATTTTCTTAATTCTCGTTTCCAGTCCAGTCCTTCAGCTTGTGCAATCCTGATCCTCTTCATCAGTGATGCGTTCTGACGCTCAACTTCTCCGTTGGCTTGAGCCCATTTTGGTGTTGTCCTCACATGTTTGATTCCATTGTTCTCACAGTATTCTTTGAATAATTCTGATTTGAACTGTGGACCATTGTCAGATCTAATGGAAACTGGTAGACCATGTCTACTAAACATACTGTCAATGGAGTGGATGACTTTCTCAGCAGTTGTAGATGACAACACATCATATTCATAGTAACGGCTGTAATAGTCTATTAACACAAGAATGGAGTGATTTGAAGATAATGGTCCCAGTAAGTCTACCGCCACATCTTGCCACGGTCCATCCGGTAAAAGTGTGCTTCTCACTGGTTCTGGTGGATCAGGTCTGGCTACAATTTGACAACCATGACATGTTTTGCAATATTTTTCTGTTGCTTTGTCCATGCCAGGCCACCATACTTTTCTCCTGAGACGTTGTTTTGTTCCTACTATTCCTAAATGTCCTTCATGTGCCAACATAATTGCTTTAGCCCTTAGCTCTTCTGGCATCACGATGCGTGTTCCTCTCAAAACTATGTGTCCCACCACACACAGTTCATTAGCAATAGGTGCATATGCTTTGCATTTTTCAAAATGTCCATTTTCAACTGCTTTTCGCACCTCTGTTAATTCTGAATCTGTGGCAGATGCCTCCTCAACCTGTCTTCTAGTAAGTGATTTTGGAGTTGCATTTACAGCCACAAATCTCACATACTCCTCCTCAGACTCATGTATGTGTGTGTCTTGTGTTATCTTATCTGATAACAGTCTTGATAGTGAGTCAGCAATATTTAGTTTGTTGTTTAACTTTCCTCTTTAAATGCCTCTGGGTACTGTTCTTGAAGAATGTTTTTTGATTCTGTGACGGCCGCCACATTTTCTCCTATTTTTAGCACCCCTAGCTTTACAGCAGTCTTTTTTCCCAGGAGTTGTTCACCATTGCCTTTTATGACAATAAACTCTGCTTCTTCTCTCCTGTTGCCGATCTTCACTTCACATCTGAATGCACATTTAATGTTCAATGCTTGTGTTGAGGAATAAGCATACAGCTTCCTCTACTCTTTAAGTACAGTACATATGAATAGCACTTTATCTTTTCAGCTTTAAGTTTTTCCCATATATTTTCTCCCATTATATTACTTGTAGCACCAGAGTCAATCAACATTTTTAACTCGACTCCCCCCACAGAAAATGACAGTTTATCAGGAACATTGTCCTCCTTCACAATAAAAGCATATTCATCCAGCATATTTACTTTTTGTGTCTTCTGTCTTTTTGTGCGGCACATTTTTGAAAAGTGGTCCTTACCATTACATTTGTGGCATGTTTGTCCTCGTGCTGGACATTTGGGATCTTTTCCCATGTGGTCGGTGAATCCGCATCTGTAACACTGTCTTTCTGTTTTATTTTCCTCCTTCACTTTTTCTTTTGGTTTCATGTATTTTCCTTTCTTTGTCATTAGAATCCTGTTGACCGCGTTCTCCGTCTTCTTTTCCTCGGTGAAGCTCATCGCTGCCATCTGCTCCTCCACGCGCTCACATTGCGAGGCCGCCTCCAATGTACGAGCCAGTGTTAAACCTGGACCCTCCTCCAGTAACTTTCTTCACACGTATTCTGGGGTACATTTACTCAAAATAGCATCTCTTATTTGGTTATCATTATCGCCACGAAAGTCACAGTCTCTTGCAGCTTGCCTCAAGCGAGTACAAAATTGTTGAACTGTCTCACCTTGTTTCTGGGATATTTTGTGAAAAGTCTGAAGTGCATATGCTGCATTCACTCGTGGGACAAAAAATATGTGTTCAGCGCATCCACTGCAGCCTCATAATCCGTAACCTCGCCTCCTTGCGGTAATGTGGAAAAAATGTCCTGCACGTCTTGTCCGGCCAAGTGCAGTAACAGAGCACGCCTCCGCTGTTTAATGGCGTCTGTGGCATCATCAGTCAGAATAAGTCCTTTACCGTCTGCATACAGCTCAAATGATGTCAGCCACCGTGTCCATCTTGGTCCAAGGGTCGCTGGATCCGCGTAGCAAGCGAACGGTTGAATACTTGACTTTTCCATGTTAGCTTAAACTTTTTTTTTAGCTAACCTCGTGTTGCCGTTGACGTCTTCAGCGTGACACCATCTTTTATTATCCTCGTGAAGCCGTTGTTGTCTTCAGCGTGATACTGTCTTTTATCATCCTCGTCGCCATTGTTGTATATCCACCTTATTACTGAATTAGGCAGGATATTCTGAATTGAATCAATAGACGAAGTGGTACCGTTTCTTCCACTTTATTGAACCGTCCTCAACCACCACCTCGTCACCGCTCTTCCAGAACCAACTCTCCCCCCGCCCCCACACACGTCATCACGTAAGCTCCGTCAACATTCCAATACATGACACTGTGTACACAATCTCGTTCCACCTCATGTACCACCGGGTGGCGGTGGGCATTGACTTCCCTATAATTTTCCCCCACCCCCATTGACTCCCCTGGCCAGACAGTCTTATATGGATTTTTTTTGTTTGTTAGCAAAACATCTTATGAAGCATTAGACAACTCAGAAAGAATACACTAATTGAAATTCTAACAAACTGGCAGCTGATCTACTTTAGCAAAACACACAATTTATTAAAAGTCAGTCATTTTTAGATTGTAGATATTGAGCTAAAACTTGACATGGTAGTAGCTGAAAGTCATTCACACACACTTTCATAAGTCAAATCCGCACAATTGCCGCACAGACCAGTCCGGCTTTAATCCTCCCCGGGTCATTCATAAGACCACAGTTGAAGGCGGGCAGGTCCCGCTCACATAAACGTGTTCAGAAATGAACCCACAGCGCAGATCCAAAAGAGGCGTGGAGCAGAACTCAGCTGACCATGAACTGGACCGCGACGTATTTATTGTGGGACAGACGTCAGACGTTTACAAGTTGTCGTTTCGTGTCATTTTTAATATTTCCTCAGTAATAAATCTACTGTCTCCCTCCAACGCGCGCACACACACACAGCTGCTCTGCTGCAGAGAGAGAGAGAGAGAGAGAGAGAGAGAGAGAGAGAGAGAGAGAGAGAGAGAGAGAGAGAGATTGTTGTTTGTCTCTGTGATGGACTGGAGACCACAGTGATTGCTGGACATGTGTCCTCTGTTTGAGAAGTTCCAGTCTGGATTCAGAGTAGCTCACAGTACTGAGACTGCATTGCTGAGAGTCATGCCAAATTTACACTACATGCGTTCCGGCTCCGCCCCGCTCCGCAGGTCGCAGCTGAGCGAGTCCAATTTCCACTACCTCCGCTCAGCTCAGGTCTGCATGGATGCGCCGCTCCGAGACGCATGCGCGGGAATTGCGAGATCGCGCGATAAATCAAGTGATAAATAAGTAAGTCAGAACAAAACAATTCATTCGGTGGAAGAAGGAGAACAACAGTAGAGACTGCTGCCTTGATCTTCTCTCGTAAATGAGCGACAGGACATGGTTTGAGCAACAGGAAGTGATGTATTACATTTCAGAATAAAATACTTTATTTATTTATTTATTTCTTGTATTGCGTTTGTAGGCGTAGTCATAAATGATAGTTTGACAGCATTTTTGTACAAATAAATCCGTATAGAGCTAGGATTAGTCCGCCCGTGGTGATTTTATTTTGTAAATACGGATGTTGTGCTCGTTCCTTTTCCTGTTGGTGCGACGTAATCTTCAAAAGTTGACTCCGGCACAGCTCCGGCGTCCGGCAGAAATAGAAATATTTCTAATTTTGACGGACTGCCGTCCGCTCGGCGCAGCTCGCCGCCGCCGTGCGGAGCCAGTGTAAACTCTGTCATTGATTATAATGGGTGCGTATTTGCTGCGGAGGTCGGACCGGAGCGGGGCGGAGCCGGAACGCATGTAGTGTAAATTTGGCGTTACCAATGATGTCCTCATGGCTGCTGACACTGGTTCTCCCTCCATCCTTGTCCTCCTTGACCTCACTGCAGCCTTCGACACTGTGGACCATAGTATCCTCCTCCACCGTCTTCATGTGGAGGTCGGTCTCTGTGACACTGTCCTGGACTGGTTCAAATCTTTCCTCTCCAATAGGCTGGAATGTGTTAGTCTTGGCAATGCCACTTCCCAGACAGTCGGTGTCTCCTGTGGTGTCCCTCAGGGGTCAGTTCTGGGGGCCCTGCTGTTTTCCCTTTACATGCTGACTTTGGGTCAAATTATTAATCAGTTCAATATTTCTTTTCACTGCTATGCTGATGATACACAGCTTTACATCAGGACTGGAGCATCCTCATCATCCCCATCTCCATCTTCACTCACTGCCCTCTCTACCTGCCTGGAGGAAATAAGGGCATGGATGAATCAGAACTTTCTTCAATTAAACTGCTCCAAGACTGAGGCCATACTGATTGGCACCCCTCACCAGATACAAACATCAACTTTAACAACAATCTCCTTTTCTGGACAAGACATCCCCCTCTCCACCTCTGTTACAAATCTTGGAATAAAAATGGACTCTCATCTTACATTTGAAAATCACATTAAGCTTCTGTTTAAAACCTGCTTCTTCCATCTTCGAAACATCTCCAGACTTCGCCCATCCCTAACTTTTTCTGATGCTGAGAAGCTCGTCCATGCTTTTGTCTCCTCCAGGCTCGACTACTGCAACTCAGTGGTGTAGTCTATGTGATACTCAGGTATACGGAGTATACCCACTAGAAAAGCTTAAGAATTTCAGTATACCCACTTAAAAGTGCCCAATGACACATGACATCATTAGACATCATTGATAGGTTAAACGGCAGTTGAACGCTTCCGAAACAATCTAACGGTATGCAACACTGTGCTTTGATACTGTTGCATAAATTCTCTAACATGATTTTAATACAAAGCCAAATGTTGTACAATGTTTGTTGTTCATTTATTCATATATAAACATAAGAAAAAATTGGAAATGTTTAATACGCTTAAAAATCAAAATATATTGACGATTACATTATACTAACCAGTGTACTGTACTTTGGTTTCTAAGCACAGTATACCCACTACAAAAATGTAGACTACACCACTACTGCAACTCCCTGTTTATTGGAATCCCTGGTAAATACCTTCAGAAGCTTCAATATATTCAAAACAGTGCAGCAAGGATTTTATTGAGAGCTCGTAAATTTGAACATATTACACCCATTCTCCATAACCTCCATTGGCTTCCTGTCACCTACAGAATTCAGTACAAAACTGCTCTCATTACACATCAATGCTTACACGGAACTTCACCTGACTATCTAAAGGACATTCTTGCACCATATTCATCCACCCGGTCTCTACGATCACAGAACAGTAATCTACTTCACATTCCACGAACCAAATTAAGGACCATGGGAGAACGGGCATTCTGTGTGGCTGCCCCCCGCCTGTGGAACTCCCTCCCTGACAACCTGAGAGCTCCACAGTCACTGGTTGACTTCAAAAACGGCTTGAAGACTTTTCTTTTTAAGCGAGCCTACTCTGCCTCCACATGATTCTGTCTTTAATCTTAGTTGATTTTATCACTTGTTTTTATTTGATTTTTGCTTTGTAGCACTTTGAGATTTTTATTAATGAAAAGTGCGTTATAAATTGAATTCATTATTATTATTATTATTATTATTATTATTATTATTATTATTATTATTATGGGCACCAGCGACCCCCGTGACCCATCCAAAATGGAAGAAGTGGGTAAAAGATGATGGATGGATGTTTAATGACCTTTTGAAAATCATCACGTGGGTAAACAAAACCAAAAAAAAAAAAATCCCTGCCTCAAGTCAAACAATGCAACCGGTGCAGAGAAATAAAATATTAAGCCGGTGATTAAAAATATACACACAAATAAAATAAAAATGTGTGAACAGTTGTTCTATCGCCTGCAGGAGGTGAACACGGAACTGAAGCATCACTCCTAAATCTTTATTGTGGGTGCACACCGGCTGCTTTGATGTGCATGAGTCGCCAACACGGAGCAGACCTGCAGGCGTGATGCGACCACCAGGGGGCGGCAGAGCCCCGCACAACACCGCATGCTTTATCTGACCACCAGGGGGCGGCAAACTATACTGTTTGGTTTCTTTTGTCCAAATATTTCAAGTAAGAAAGTTTTTGTTGTAAATTTAATACTACTACAGTATTAGCCAAATTTTACATCCACAGCTGTAAATTCTGCATGCTAAAACCTAGATTTGCAGTATTTTCTAATTTTATTTCCTCTTACTTATCTACTTTAAAGTATTGTACCAATGCAAAAGCCTTAAAAACTAAAACAATCTGTAACGAATTTCTGTTGTAAGCGGCCCAAAACACTTTTTTTTGTTTGTTATTATTATTATTATTATTATTATTATTTTGGTGCCTTTGTTCTCTTTTGTGCTATGCATGCCTTAAGTCTCTTGTAAGATTTTTTGTACTTGTTTTTTATAAAAAAAATAAAATAAAATGAATACACTGTACTGTATATATTTTAAAAAAACGCATGCTTCATCTGACCACCAGGGGGAGGCAGAGCCCCGCACAACACCGCCTGCTTTGTTTGACCCAAACGTCTGAATGTCTTTGTGTGTACATTATTATGATCATTTTTTAATTTTTACCATAAACAACACGGTCGTGGTGAATGAATAGATGAATGAATGGATGAATGGATGGATGGATGAATGGATGGATGGATGGATGGATGGATGAATGGATGGATGGATGGATGAATGGATGGATGTATGGATGATGAATGGATGGATGAATGGATGGATGAATGGATGGATGAATGGATGGATGGATGAATTGTGTCTGAGCTGCAGGTTGAACATCCAGCTTCCTCAGCCAGTCAGCAGTCGAGCCTTTTGTTCAGAGAAGGGATTCTGTGCGCGTGCGTGCGTGTGTGTGTATGTTACACAGAGGGGCGCGCACACACCGTGCACACAGAGTTGGGTACAGCAGAGTGTGAGAGGAGGACACAGACTGGATGCGCACAGAGAGATGTTAAAATGGCGCGCGCTTGTTCCACAGTGTGAAGATGCGCGTGATGTGTTGACGCCGCCGCAGCTTCTGGATTGACTGAACAACGTCGCGCACGGCTTTGTCACGCACGGTTTTGTCACGCACGGTTTCTTGTGTTTTCATGGCTTCATCCACGAGGCGCCGCGGCTTCTGGGGGATCCTCCTGAGCGCGCTCATTGGTAAGTGTCTCACCTGTTCAGGTTCAGGGTGGAGGAGGTGATGGAGCAGGATGTGCAGGCAGCGCGTGCACCACGCTCCGGGCTCCGTTGGAGCTCTGTGTGTGCAACAATGCGCGTGAGATGTTTTGTGCAGAAGTTTGGATGCACGCTGGAGTTCAGCCACGTGCACGAAGTCAGCGCATTTTTAACATTTTGTTGTTGTCAAACCTCATGTTTCTGTTCATTCCACTTTTAACTTGAAGCTGCTCCCACGAGCTTCTTGTCACATCTTGAGAACAGAGGCGGCTCCAGGGGGAGCTAGGGGGTGCTATAGCCCCCCCTGGAAAAGTCACAGCACCCCCTTAGCACCCCCAAGAAAATATCAGATTTTCTTTTTCATCTGAGTTAAAATTCTTTAACATGTGGTTGTAGTGATATTTTCCTCGCAAAACACAACTAATAAATAAAAAAATCAGTGATTATATCGAGTTAAAAAACAACAACAACAATCTGATCCACCAGCTGAAGCCCACAAAGATGAGTGATGCTCTCAACACTGACCCAGAAAGGAGCAGAAACTGGTGACATGATGCCTCTGATTATGCCATTTTTAGCTAATAAAACTTGATAAATCATTTCCTGGCTTGCAGTGATAATAAATGACTTATGTGGTCACATTAAATAACTACTTTTAACCAAAATCCAAAATAAACTTTATTAAAATAGCCCCACTGCATCTAAATTCATGCGCGTATAAAACTGAAATAATTCCTGCTCAAAGAGTTAATTTTGCCTTAGACAAGAGAATTAAGCCTTGACTGATTTATTATTATTGCTTGTTTGTTATTGTTGTTGATTTTTAGTTTGATTATTTTTGTAATAAAACTTAAAAGACAACTTTATTCGGATGATTATTCATTTGTTCTGGTATAGAACTCCCTGTAATAACATATTCACCCTTTACTAATCAGAATCAGTCACTGAAGTACTTTGTAGAATATATTGATTAAGTTGTTGTTGGTCAGTAAACTGACCAGTGGGTGCCAAACTTTAATGAATGAAAAATAAATAAAACAAATGTAGTGGGGCTGAGATGGAAAAGGTGTCATCCTTCTTCCTCCATCTCACCCTTCGTTATGGCTACAAGCTTCTACCCCGAGGTTGTTAGACTCATGAACCCCTAGTCTGAATTATCACTGTGAAAACAAATCACTGTAATACCATTTGGTTATGTGCTGCTGATCTCATGCTGCTGATCTATTTCATGTTGCTGTGTTCACTCGTCCTCATCTGCTCACACAGACTCATGTTCATGCTGCTGTTGTTTGGCGCATTGTTTCGTACGAGTAGTGCTTTGTGTATTTTTAGTTTAATGTATTTCTAATTTCATGTCTCG
>JBBPBX010030164.1:0-22316 GCA_038048925.1 Garcialebias charrua
ATTGATGATGAATAGTTGGATGGATGATGGATGGCTGATGGATGGTTGGATGGATGAATGGTTGGATGGATGATGATGGATGATGCATGAATGGTTGGATGGTTGGATGGATGAATGGTTGATGTATGATGATGGATGGTTGGATGGATGATGGATGAATGGTTGGATGAATTATGGATGGTTGGATGGCTGATGGATGGATGATGCATGAATGGTTGGATGGATGATGGATGGCTGATGGATGGTTGGATGGATGAATGGTTGATGTATGATGATGGATGGTTGGATGGATGATGGATGGATGGTTGATGAATTATGGATGGTTGGATGGCTGATGGATGGTTGGATGGATTAATGGTTGAATGGAACATGTTGCTGCTGATGTGTTTCATGTTGCTGCTGATCTGTTTCATGTTGCTGCTGATCTGTTTCATGTTGCTGCTGATCTGTTTCATGTTGCTGCTGATCTGTTTCATGTTGCTGCTGATCTGTTTCATGTTGCTGCTGATCTGTTTCATGTTGCTGCTGATCTGTTTCATGTTGCTGCTGATCTGTTTCATGTTGCTGCTGATCTGTTTCATGTTGCTGCTGATCTGTTTCATGTTGCTGCTGATCTGTTTCATGTTGCTGCTGATCTGTTTCATGTTGCTGCTGATCTGTTTCATGTTGCTGCTGATCTGTTTCATGTTGCTGCTGATCTGTTTCATGTTGCTGCTGATCTGTTTCATGTTGCTGCTGATCTGTTTCATGTTGCTGCTGATCTGTTTCATGTTGCTGCTGATCTGTTTCATGTTGCTGCTGATCTGTTTCATGTTGCTGCTGATCTGTTTCATGTTGCTGCTGATCTGTTTCATGTTGCTGCTGATCTGTTTCATGTTGCTGCTGATCTGTTTCATGTTGCTGCTGATCTGTTTCATGTTGCTGCTGATCTGTTTCATGTTGCTGCTGATCTGTTTCATGTTGCTGCTGATCTGTTTCATGTTGCTGCTGATCTGTTTCATGTTGCTGCTGATCTGTTTCATGTTGCTGCTGATCTGTTTCATGTTGCTGCTGATCTGTTTCATGTTGCTGCTGATCTGTTTCATGTTGCTGCTGATCTGTTTCATGTTGCTGCTGATCTGTTTCATGTTGCTGCTGATCTGTTTCATGTTGCTGCTGATCTGTTTCATGTTGCTGCTGATCTGTTTCATGTTGCTGCTGATCTGTTTCATGTTGCTGCTGATCTGTTTCATGTTGCTGCTGATCTGTTTCATGTTGCTGCTGATCTGTTTCATGTTGCTGCTGATCTGTTTCATGTTGCTGCTGATCTGTTTCATGTTGCTGCTGATCTGTTTCATGTTGCTGCTGATCTGTTTCATGTTGCTGCTGATCTGTTTCATGTTGCTGCTGATCTGTTTCATGTTGCTGCTGATCTGTTTCATGTTGCTGCTGATCTGTTTCATGTTGCTGCTGATCTGTTTCATGTTGCTGCTGATCTGTTTCATGTTGCTGCTGATCTGTTTCATGTTGCTGCTGATCTGTTTCATGTTGCTGCTGATCTGTTTCATGTTGCTGCTGATCTGTTTCATGTTGCTGCTGATCTGTTTCATGTTGCTGCTGATCTGTTTCATGTTGCTGCTGATCTGTTTCATGTTGCTGCTGATCTGTTTCATGTTGCTGCTGATCTGTTTCATGTTGCTGCTGATCTGTTTCATGTTGCTGCTGATCTGTTTCATGTTGCTGCTGATCTGTTTCATGTTGCTGCTGATCTGTTTCATGTTGCTGCTGATCTGTTTCATGTTGCTGCTGATCTGTTTCATGTTGCTGCTGATCTGTTTCATGTTGCTGCTGATCTGTTTCATGTTGCTGCTGATCTGTTTCATGTTGCTGCTGATCTGTTTCATGTTGCTGCTGATCTGTTTCATGTTGCTGCTGATCTGTTTCATGTTGCTGCTGATCTGTTTCATGTTGCTGCTGATCTGTTTCATGTTGCTGCTGATCTGTTTCATGTTGCTGCTGATCTGTTTCATGTTGCTGCTGATCTGTTTCATGTTGCTGCTGATCTGTTTCATGTTGCTGCTGATCTGTTTCATGTTGCTGCTGATCTGTTTCATGTTGCTGCTGATCTGTTTCATGTTGCTGCTGATCTGTTTCATGTTGCTGCTGATCTGTTTCATGTTGCTGCTGATCTGTTTCATGTTGCTGCTGATCTGTTTCATGTTGCTGCTGATCTGTTTCATGTTGCTGCTGATCTGTTTCATGTTGCTGCTGATCTGTTTCATGTTGCTGCTGATCTGTTTCATGTTGCTGCTGATCTGTTTCATGTTGCTGCTGATCTGTTTCATGTTGCTGCTGATCTGTTTCATGTTGCTGCTGATCTGTTTCATGTTGCTGCTGATCTGTTTCATGTTGCTGCTGATCTGTTTCATGTTGCTGCTGATCTGTTTCATGTTGCTGCTGATCTGTTTCATGTTGCTGCTGATCTGTTTCATGTTGCTGCTGATCTGTTTCATGTTGCTGCTGATCTGTTTCATGTTGCTGCTGATCTGTTTCATGTTGCTGCTGATCTGTTTCATGTTGCTGCTGATCTGTTTCATGTTGCTGCTGATCTGTTTCATGTTGCTGCTGATCTGTTTCATGTTGCTGCTGATCTGTTTCATGTTGCTGCTGATCTGTTTCATGTTGCTGCTGATCTGTTTCATGTTGCTGCTGATCTGTTTCATGTTGCTGCTGATCTGTTTCATGTTGCTGCTGATCTGTTTCATGTTGCTGCTGATCTGTTTCATGTTGCTGCTGATCTGTTTCATGTTGCTGCTGATCTGTTTCATGTTGCTGCTGATCTGTTTCATGTTGCTGCTGATCTGTTTCATGTTGCTGCTGATCTGTTTCATGTTGCTGCTGATCTGTTTCATGTTGCTGCTGATCTGTTTCATGTTGCTGCTGATCTGTTTCATGTTGCTGCTGATCTGTTTCATGTTGCTGCTGATCTGTTTCATGTTGCTGCTGATCTGTTTCATGTTGCTGCTGATCTGTTTCATGTTGCTGCTGATCTGTTTCATGTTGCTGCTGATCTGTTTCATGTTGCTGCTGATCTGTTTCATGTTGCTGCTGATCTGTTTCATGTTGCTGCTGATCTGTTTCATGTTGCTGCTGATCTGTTTCATGTTGCTGCTGATCTGTTTCATGTTGCTGCTGATCTGTTTCATGTTGCTGCTGATCTGTTTCATGTTGCTGTGTTCATTCATGCTCATCTGCTCACACAGACTCATGTTCGTGCTGCTGTTTGGTGCATTGTTTTGTACTATTAGAGCTTAGTATATTCTTAGTTTAGTGTTTTTCTTAGTTCATATCTTAGATGTTATTAATGTTTTTCTTTACATTTATTGTTGGATGTAACTGGGACCGTGTGTACACAGTTTTGTTCCACCTCATGTCCCACATGAGATGCAAAGGACAAATAAAGAACCTTTGACTTGTGACTTAAAGACAGTTTTTCCTCTCAGGTCTGCCAGCGTGACCACCCTGTCTCTGGATCGCTCCGGGACCGCCCTGGTTCCGTCCTACGACAGTTCAGTGAGCCCGCCCACCAGCAGAGCCATGTCCGGGACCAAGAGCAGCACCAAGCTGGACCACAGTGAGGAAGAGAGGAAGATCCTGCTGGTAGTTTGTTCTTTGTCATACTAAACACATTTACACAAACATGCCAAAGATGGATCACTGAGGAGCTTCTCCACAATCACATCTGTAGGAACGTTGATGATTTGGAGCCACAGTTTGTAGCCTAAGCACCTTTAGGGTCTATAGTGTTACCTCAACATGGCTTATGGTAGAATGAAATGGTTTACGGTGCTGCACACAAACTGCACACCGCTCTCTAGTTGCCTGCTCACAAACTGAATGGTCAGTGAGGCTACGGAAATTCAACTACCAGTATTTTTATCCCTCTAAATTGAAAATACTGTCCGTCCTTGCATTTTGTGAGCACAACTTGAAAATCCATTTTGGTGTGTGGCTACATCTAGGCGTAAGAAAGCTTCTTTTGAAAATTGGGTTGCCAAGTCAAAATCCAAGATGGCTGCCACCACACACATATATGTAAACTGACAACCCATATAATTTGAAGAAACCATGCTTTCTTAGTTTTTATTTTATTTTATTTATTTATTATTGTTATTTTTTATTCATTCATTCATTTCAAATTAAAAACACAAAAGAAACAATTTACAAACGATATGGAGAAAGACAAAAACCGATTTAAAATGAAAGGAAGCAGAAGAAGAATACAATTCTTATAATATCTGCTCCTTCTTAAAACAAAAATCAATTCAAACAATCAGTTCAAACAATGATTATCCATAAACAAAAATTTATAACTCAAAACAATTTGCCGATTTATAGTACATTTAGTATTTAACATTTATAGATATCTTTTCAATAATTTATTCTTAATCATTTTCTTAAATATGGACATTGACTTAGCTTTTTTGACATCATTTTCCAAACTATTCCATAAACCTATTCCATGTATTAAAGTAGACCGACCCTTTAAACTAGTTCTGTACTGTGGTTTAACAAAAATGTCTGTTCCTTTAAGATTATAACTACTTTTCCTTTTTACAAAATGCTTTTTTTTAATTTATATTCTCAAATAATTGTTGGGCTGATGGTCCTTGATCATGTGAGCAGCTAGTTCTGGATGTTGACAACAAATTGGTTGATCCACCATGAGAAGGTGCTATTTATAAGACTGAGTTAGTTGCAGCTCCTCAGACTGAAGAAGACTTTTGGTTAAGAGATGAAACGTTTCAACAAGAGGCCCTGACTCCACCTGGTTAGATGTATCTATCTGGATCTAGAGCAGCATCAGGATCAGTGTAACTCATCCACTTGATCATGTTGCATCAAACATTAAGCTTTACTTGCACTGTTCATTCCCAGTCCAGAACTAATGTTCAAAACTCTTCAGCTCCCTCAGTGACGGCCGGGGGACACTGTAGTCCTCTTGCACTTTGTTCCACATTTGAGATACCACCTCGCTTTTCACTGATCTGAACAGTGGCCATCTTTCAGGACTCCTCCCACCTGAAGGACTTGTGGAAGAAAATCTGCCACAACAACACGGGGATGGAGTTCCAGGACCACAGATACTGGCTCAGGACTTATCCAAACTGCATTGTGGGAAAGGAACTGGTCAACTGGCTGCTGAGGAACGGTACCATCTTCACCAGGTACACATTCATTCATTCAGCCTTTATTTATACAGGTGAGTCTCATTGAGCCTCAAGGACTCTTTACAAGAGAGACCAGAGTGTGTGTGTGCGCGCGCGCGTGTGCGTGTGTGCATGTGTGTGTGTGTGTGTGGTAGAGTGCTGTATGAATGGACAAAGGTAAGAACACTTGACTTTTTTCACAAGAGCTTCTACACATAAAACAGCTGTTAGATTAAAAACATCCAAGTTGTCACCATCAGCTGCAATCAGCTAAAACAAACTAGATTAAGACCCAACATTCCTTAAAACAATTCATGTAACCGCACCTTCAGTTCACTTTATTTACAGTACTGTATATAGTTCCACGTCACAACAGAAGTCATCTCAAGGCACTGAACAGAAACATTCATATACTACTGGTACATAAAAAAGTAAGTTCCTTCCACGTCAGAGAATTTGATTCATTTTGGTCAAAGCTTGAAAATCCTGCATGAGTTCTCTGGTGACACTGTCAAAAACCAGCCAGTAGAGAGCACAGCCCAGTGGATCTCAGGTTCTGGTCCCAAGACCCAAGCCCGGGTAAATGGTGAGGGTTGTGTCAGGAACAGCATCCGATGTAAAACACTTTTACCAAAACCATAATGTGAGTTCATCAAAGTGAAACCATGCCGGATTGGTCAAGGCCCGGGTTAACAACAACCACTTCAACCGGTGCTGTTGACAAACAGGGAAATTGTGCTACTGTTGGTCGAAGACCCCGAGGAGGGAAGCGTGTCAGGAGACAGAGGGAGAGGAGGAAAGTGAAGAATGTAGGACTGAGGGTTGCAACTCTAAATGTGGGGACAATGACAGACAAAGGTAGAGAGCTGGCTGACATGATGCAGAGAAGAAAGGTAGATGTTTTATGTGTCCAAGAGACCAAGTGGAAGGGCAGCAAGGCTCGCAGTATTGGAGCAGGGTTCAAACTGTTTTACCATGGTGTGGATAGAAAGAGAAATGGAGTAGGGGTGGTCCTGAAGGAGGAGTTGGCAAAGAATGTAGTAGAGGTGAAGAGAGTGTCAGATAGGGTGATGTGTCTGAAGGTAGAAGTAGAAGGTCTGATGCTAAACATAGTCAGTGGTTATGCTCCACAGGTTGGATGTGATGGGGAGGAGAAAGATCTGGATGAAGTGATGTATTTGGGATTACCAACATTTCTCTTTACTCCACTTCAGAGTCATCCATCCATCCATCCATCCATCCATAAATGGACTGTACTTATACAGCTCCTTTCTGTCTGATCGAGACACTCAAAGCTCTTTACAACACAAGCGGTGTCATTTACCCATTCATACATCACTCTACTAGATCTGTACAAAGCTAACTGAACAAATCTTTCTAAAGAGACTAATCAGAACTTTATCACATTCAAACACTGATGGGACACACATCAGAGGCAATGAGGGATTCGGTGTCTTGCCCAGGGGCACCTCGACATGTGACTGCTGGTGGATTTGACCCCCCAGCTCTTGCATTGGAGGACGACTGCTCTAACCACTCAGCCACAGCCGCCACTAACCATCCATCCATCCATCCATTCCATGCCTGAACCACCTCAACTGGCTCATTTCGATGTGGAGAAGCAGTGGTTCTACTCAGTCTCTTCTGGATAACTGCATTAAAAAACTAAACACTAGAAAAATAGAAAATGTTTTTGTCTTCAAATAACACCCTTATACAGGTAACCCCCGACCTACGAACGAGTTCGGGACCTAAGAACCGTTCGCAGCTCGATCCTGTCGTAGGTAGGGGGTGAAAATTGCGTCCCGTTCGTAGGTCGTTATTCCGTTCGTAGGTCGCGGAAATACCGCTAACGGTGCGCCGCGCACACATTTAACAGCATGAGACTGACATACTGGGCCATAAACATGCACAGAACTTTATTTACAAACACTTATCTAAACCATTACACCACACATGCATCCATAAACACACACAGTAACTGTACATCAGTAACTTCACATCAGAACTGCAGGAAATCAGCTGGAAATCACATCAGCAAAATGATGTCAACAATCACACATGAATCCATAAATCCATCAGCAGCATCACATCTATCAGAAACATGTTGCAACCATCATGTTTTTGAAACCAGTGCGTTGATGAGTGTCCATGTGCATGAGAAAGAAGTCCATGAACTCAGAAAAAGCTAGAAGCAGCAGAAAAATGAAACAAAATTGCCTTACTTTGACTGAAGTGTAGGTAGACAGATGTTTTTCTCATGATCAAACCTGCATCTGATGGAACTGCTTAGCCATTGCTCAACAATGAATGTTGGGAGCATTTACTTTTCCACTGTCATGCGCAGTGTCACGCCCATGCCCAACTAACAACAGCCAAGGGGCAATCCCCTCCCCCACCTCGCCGATTGCCGTGTGTGACGCAGTTACGCCGTAGCTCGATTATATACTTGTAATGGGGCTCGTTCGTAGGTCACGTTTTTTCTGCCGTAAGTCGATGGCATTCTTCTACTTTGGCTCGTTCGTAGGTCCCGTGGTTCGCAGGTCGGTGGAGTCGTAGGTCGGGGGTTCCCTGTAAAGTTTTATCCAAGCAGAATGGAGGAAACCATTTTTGCACATTTCCACAAACCCCACTTGAAAAGCTCAACAGATGGTTCATCTGCAGCAGATACTGTTGTTTGTCTCATTTTGAAGGATCAAAGCAGCAGAACGATGTTTCTTCTGCTTGTTCTCTGCAGGGCCCAGGCTATAGCGATCGGCCAGGCCTTTGTGGACGGTCGCTGGCTCGACTGTCTCACTCACCACGACCAGCTGTTCAGGGACGAGTATGCTCTTTACCGCCCCCTCCAGGTGAGCGTCCTCCGCTGCGAGCACGAACCGAGAACCCACGGCGTGCTTCACCACGTTACAAGTCGATGGTTCTGTGTGCTCATCGAGCTTCGGTGAAATAATTCTGTGCCTGCGTCTGCTCCTCAGAGCACAGAATTCTCCGAAACACCGTCTCCAGACAGCGACAGCATCAACTCCATCGAGGGACACTCTGAGCCGTCTTGGTTCAAGGACATCAAGTTTGATGACAGCGACTCAGAGCAGCTCGTAGAAGAGTCCGACTACACGATGCCCAGTATGCCTGTTGTCCCCAGAGTTTCTGAAAATGTTGTGAGCATGGGCACATGAACCTTTGTCTGTGCTCAGACTCTGCCAGCCCCAGTAAGAGGACATCGGTCAGCAGCTTCCAGTCTGCGGTGGACAGCGACTCTGCCGCCTCCATCAACCTCAACATGGAGCAGAACAACGTCAACTTTCACATCAGGAAGCAATCCAAATACCCACACGTGCCCCCTGCCCCCGAGCACAAAGGTACGCTTCACACATGACGATCTGTGCATGGGTTACTCCCACAGTCTGCACACCCTGAAGGACTGAAGAGTCTACAGCAGGGGGTCCAGTCCTGGTCCTGGAGGGACACTGTCCTGCACACTTTAGCAGGTTTCTGCAGTAATCGAAGAGGTGCTTGAACCATCAAATCACAAGTGTTAGATGGTGGTCCTCCAGGACTGGACACCCCTGGTCTTCAGTACAACTCGGACGTCGGTGACTGTTGTTGGTCCAGGTCTGGGCTTCAGCTTCCTGTCTTCCGTCTTTACCCAACTCTTCCTGATCTTTAGGAAACCTGCTGCCACCATGGCTCCTTCAGTCAGAACTAAACACCTGCACCTGAGCTACGTATGAAACTGACTTAACAAGAACCAATTTACTGTCAACGTCCATCAAGGACTAAGGACGAGGTGTCCCCCACACTTCTCTGGTTGGAAACAAACCAGCAGGACCTGGTTTATGGAAACCGTCATGTTGCAGCTTTCCAACCAGAGGCTGTGCAGTTGCAATGTGGGGATCGAACAAAACTTTACAACCCCTTAATCTCCAAAATATTGTTCAGATTAGCATCATGTCACGAAGCAGTTTTCTTGTTTTACTTTGAGTAGCTTCTCTAACATGCAGCAAACTGTCTGGACAGAGTTTCTCGTGTCGGAGGACGGAGGACAGAACATCGTCATCAGCGACGCCTTCATCAAAGGTAGGAGCCGACCTGCGCCGCCTCGATTCGACCCCTAAACGACCTCTTCCTGACGCGCTGCTCCCGCCTCAGAGTCTTTGTTCAACCGCCGTGTGGAGGAGAAGGCCAAGGAGATGCTGTTCACGCCGCTGGGCTGGCACCACAGCTCCCTGGAGCAGCTGCGAGAGGAGAACGGGGAGAAGAAGGCCATGGAGCGACTGCTGTGAGTCCCCGAGCCGCCGTTTGAATCCTGTGAACGTCAGGCAGCACCACAGACTGTCTCCACGTACAGTCCTTCTGCAACAAGCACAACATCACATTCATTTACGTGCTCCTGCTTCCATTACCAAACACCCATTATTTGTTTTTGGAGAGCAGCTGGCAAATGACGTGCGCAGTCGCGAAGGAAAGGAATTAGAAATGCCATCCGTGCACGTCGTGAGCATGACGTGAAAAATAAGTGAGGTACCAGCTTCCGTCTTGGTGTGTGGCTGCATCCAGAAGTTTGATTTGTCACTAACAACAATTGGATCGCCATGTCAAAATCCAAAATGGCTGCCACCATGTAAACTGGCCAACCCTCATCTGTGGAAACTGGTTTAAATCTTTTCTATTGGTAACAGTGAATGGACTGTACTTATACAGCTCCTGTCTAGTTGATGAAGACACACCAAGCTCTTTACAACACACACTGTACCCATTCATACACACTCTACTGCATATGTGTCGAACTCAAGGCCCGGGGGCCAAATGTGGCCCACGTTGACGTCTTATCTGGCCCCCAAGATGTTATTTTAAATGTAGAATACTTTCATTACTTTTATTTTTTTCAGTAATATTTGATTATGATGTCAAAAGTGCAGCAGAGAACGTAAAATGAGACCAATCAAACTCTTGTTGAGGAACCTGCAACCAAGAAAAGATGTTGGGTATCTGACTTGACTTAATGTAGATTCTGAAACCGGCCCTTAGTTTGAAAATTGTTTGAATTTTGGCCCCTTTTATAAGTGGGTTTGACACCCCTGCTCTACTGGATCTGTACAGAGAATACTCAGAGCTTTATCACATTCAGACACCGATGGGACACATCGGAGGCAGTGAGGGGTTCAGTGTCTTGCTCAGGGACACTTCAGCATGTGACTGCTGGTGGAATTGAACCCTCAACTCTTGCATTGGAGGACAACTGCTCTAACCATTCAGCCACAGCCGCCCCTCAAGTGACTGGGGAGGCCAAAGATGAATCTTTTGGGTTCATGGCCCCCATTGGCCACCCTGTGGCTCCTCCCCTGCTCCAGGATCTAAAGGGCGAGATACACGCGAGCGTCCTCACGATACGCCAATACGCAGCGTACGTACGCCCCGTACGCAGCGTAGCCCCGCGTAGCCCCTCAGGGCAAGTACGCGCAAAAGTATTTTTTTACTACGCATACGCGATTCGCATACGCGATGCGCGGTGTCTGATCTAAACTTCCCCGGCGCCGGACTGTTTTGTATGTTACACAAATGAAATAAATTCCTCTTTTTTATCGCTGATCGGGCCTTTTCTTTTGTTTTTTTGCCTAAAGTCAAGTAACCGCTTCTTCCTCCGTTCACTCGATGAATGAAATGAATGAATTCAGGTCCTACCTGGGTGCGCGATGTTTTATATATTCCCTGGTGGGCTGTGGTGGGCTGTGGGCTGCAGGAAAAGCACTCCGTGCTCAGCTGCTCATATTACAACAAGGAGAACGCGAGCGTTTGGAGCGAAAAACTAGCGGAAGTGACGATCGGAAGTGACGGTACGGAGGAAATGACGTTAGAATTTGGAGCGAAAACACGAGAATCTACGCGAGAACGAAAGCCGAGTGTAGCAGCGGCTCCGTATACGCGCGTATACGTCCGTATACGGAGTCTGCTTCAGTGTATCTCGGGCTTAACACCTTCTGTTCTCCACCACAGTGTAACCACTCCACTTGAATATCCTGCAACAACAACATTTAGCTTTACTCTCATTCAGTTCCAGTCTGAAAAACTCTCCGCTCCAAAACTACAAACCTTCACTGCTCAAACCCTCCGACACGTTGGAGTGCCGCTCGTTGTTTTAAATGTTTGCTCTTTTATGAACCCCTCTTTGATTTAAGTGTTGGTTTATTTTCTTTAGAGCAGGGGTGTCAGACCCACTTACAAAAGAGGCCAACATTAAAACCAGTTTCAAACTGGGACCAGTTCCAGACACTACCAGTCAGATGTCCAACATCTTGTCTTGGTCTCAGGTTCCTCAACAAGAGTTTGATTGGTCTCCTTTGATGTTCTCTGTTCACCTTTGACATCATAATCAAATTAAAGTGATCAAAGTATTTTACATTTAAATAACATCTTGAGGGCCACATTTGGCCCCGGGCCCTTGAGTTTGACTCGCATGCTTTAGTGTCTAAAATCATAATTTCCTGCTGAATCGTCTCCAACCGTCTTGTGACGGTGCGTTCCTCCATCGGCTGTGTATTGATCTATTGATCTATTGATCTATTGATCTGTTCTTCCAGCTCGGCCAACCACAGCCACATGATGGCGCTGCTGCAGCAGCTGCTCTACAGCCAGTCCCTGTCCCTGTCCTGGAGGGACATCATCGTCCCCGTGGTCCGGCAGGTCGTCCAGACGGTCCGACCCGACGTCCACAGCTGCGACGACGACATGGACATCCGTCAGCTGGTGCACATTAAGAAGGTGAGCCGGAGCCGCCGGGCCGCTCCGCAGAGCCGCTCTGCAGAGCCGCTCCGACAGAGCCGCTCCGACAGAGCCGCTCCGCAGAGCCGCTCCGCAGAGCCGCTCCGCAGAGCCGCTCCGCAGAGCCGCTCCGACAGAGCCGCTCCGACAGAGCCGCTCCGACAGAGCCGCTCCGCAGAGCCGCTCCGCAGAGCCGCTTCGCAGAGCCGCTCCGACAGAGCCGCTTCGCAGAGCCGCTCCGACAGAGCCGCTCCGCAGAGCCGCTCCGACAGAGCCGCTCCGCAGAGCCGCTCCGCAGAGCCGATCCGCAGAGCCGCTCCGCAGAGCCGCTCCGACAGAGCCGCTCCGACAGAGCCGCTCCGACAGAGCCGCTCCGCAGAGCCGCTCCGCAGAGCCGCTTCGCAGAGCCGCTCCGACAGAGCCGCTTCGCAGAGCCGCTCCGACAGAGCCGCTCCGACAGAGCCGCTCCGCAGAGCCGCTCCGACAGAGCCGCTCCGCAGAGCCGCTCCGACAGAGCCGCTCCGCAGAGNTTGGTGGCCTTAGGATCAATTCTCTGTTTTTTGCAGATGATGTGGTCCTATGGGCTTCATCAGGTCATGATCTACAGCTTTCGCTGGAGCGGTTCGCAGCCGAGTGTGACACAGCCGGGATGAGGATCAGTTCCTCCAAATCCAAGGCCATGGTCTAGAGCTGGAAACGGTTAGAGTGAGCTCTCCTGGTCGGGGAGGAGGTCCTACCCCAAGTGGAGGAGTTTAAGTAGCTTGGGATCTTCTTGTTCACGAATGAAGGAAAAAAAGGGAGCGTGAGATCAATAAACGGATAGGTGCAACGTCAGCAATGAAGCAGACACTGTACCGGTCTGTCGTAGTGAAGAGAGATATGACTCAAAAGGCAAACCTCTCAATTTACTAGTTATCTACATTCCTACCCTCATCTATGGTCATGAGCTTTGGGTTGTGATTGAAAGAACAAGATCACGGATACAGGCGGCTGAAATGAGTTTTCTCTGCAGGGTGTCTGGGCTCATCCTTTGAGGTAGGGTGAGAAGCTCGGTCATGCGGGAAGGACTCATAGTAGAGCCGCTACTTCTCCACATTGAGAAGAACCAGTTGAGGTGGCTCGGGCATCTGGTTCGGATGCCTCCTGGACGCCTCCCTGGTGAGACGTTCTGTCATGCAGAGGCGTAGCCAGAATTTCATGATGGGCGGTTCGTTTAAAAGAAATCTGGACCTTTTCATACAAGCATGCCTTGATAGCTCAGTGAGAAGAGCGTTGGCTCGCCGTTCCGAACCTTATGGGTTCAATTCCCACATGGGACAACGTTTTTTTTTTTATTTATTTTTTATTCATTCCAGATTAAAAAAACACAAGAAAACTATTTACAAAACAACAAGAAATAAAGCATAAAGTTTTTTTAATCTGGAATGAATAAATAATCTAAAAAAAAAAAAAAGTCATACCTTGTGGGAATCGAACCCACGAGGTCTAGATAAGGTTAGGAGCAGCTAACGGCGCAATGCGTTACCCAGTGAGCCACCAGGACGTGTGTATTTTTGAGCTCCACATTTATTATAAAGAAAACCGCCCCTCATAGAATGACTACTTGGGACTTCATAGGCAAAGTAATGCGTTTCCAGTGAGCTACCAGGACGTGTCTATATTTTAAGGTCCACATTTATAAACGAACGAACCGCCCCTCATAGAATGACTAGATGGGACTTCATAGGCAAAGTGGGCGGTTCGTTCGAACCGGGCGAACCGCCCCTGGCTACGCGCATGAATGTCCCACCAGGAGAGATCCAGAGGAAGACCTAGGACATGTTGGAGGGACAATTTTTCTCAGCTGGCCTGGGAATGCCTTGGAATTCCCCCGGAGGAGCTGGCCCAAGTGGCTGGGGAGAGTGAAGTCTGGGCCTCTCTACTTAGGCTGCTACTCTTGCGACCCGACCCCAGATAAGCGGAAGAAAATGGACGGATGGATGTTGGATGTAACTGAGACCCTGCGTACATAATCTCGTTCCACCACATGTACCACATGAAATGTGAATAACAAATAAATCTCAGGTATCTCACCAGGACTGGAGCGTCCTCTCCTGGATCAGCGTCCAAAGGAAAATAAATAAAAGAAAGTTCAAAGCAATGGTGGACCGGTGAGTCTGGCCAAAACAAGAAAACACCACCCAGGCAAACCCAACCCCAATATAGGGCCGTAGTGCTTCCCCAGGTGACGATCTACCTGTAACAACAAGGCCCTCACTAACCAATAAAATAAAGATGCGAAAACTAGGCTACCAACCCTTACCAGTCAAAAGTACAAAATAAAATGAAAAAGAGAAAAAATGTAACAGTCCCTCACTGTTATCCCCAGCTGTCCCCCTCTTGGACAACTGCACAGACACTGCCCTCAGTGTCTCCAAAATTAACTCAAACAGGCCTCAATGGCACAGGCCCATACTTCCTAAGTTTAGGCCAAAGTAACAACCAGCACTTAAGGTGCCTTAACTCACATAGAACTCTGCTTTAAGCAGCCAGAGTCACTTTAAGAGCTTAACCAGCTCAATTACTTCTCCCCCTAGAAGCAAACTCACAAACAGAATGAGAAGGTGGAGCTCTCCTCAATGTTTGTACATCCTACAGCTTCCCAGCTGTCAAACATCTAGTGTTTCCTACACCAGCCTCAAACAAGCTTAAAACTTGGTTCACAAGCTTCCAACTTGCTTCCACTAGCTTTCACTATGCCCAACTCTAGCAAACACTAGAGCTGTGATAAGAGCACCCTTGCTCTACAGGAGCTGTTTAGGCAGCACCAGTCATTTAAGACATTTAAGTCATTTATGAGCGTAAGCTCAATGCACTCTACATGAGAACAAATAAATCTCTCTGACTCTCACTATGCTCAGTTTTTTCCTGAATTATCAGAATTCTTAACTGACTTACTACTAAATACTGATAAAGTCATAATAATGGGTGATTTCAATATTCATGTAGATGTTGAAAATTATAACGTAATAGTCAATTGGTTTTACCCAAAATGTCCGAACACCTACTCATTCTCGTCATCACACCCTTGACCTATTTCTGACTTATGGCATATAAATTAATAACTTAATATTTCCACAAAGTCCTGTTGTGTCTGACCATTTTTAATTACCTTTACGTTTACATTAAATGTACACAGTCACAGAAAGTGTCACGAATGGGTTTTTGGATTCAAAGACAGCCAGACACAGGAGTGCAAAAAACAAGAACAGTTTTTATTAATTTACTGCTGGTAGCTGGAGAGATGGGTCAGGGTCCAGGTGGGAGTCCACTCTTCTAAAACAGTCAGGGTCGTTACCGTGGTCAGAAAGGCAGACAATATCCAAAGAGGGGCAGGCAAGGCAAAGAATCCGTAGTGCAGGCGTGAGGTCAAAACTAGGCAAGGTAATCCAGTCTGTGGCATGAAACAGGAAACTATGATGGCTTCAAAATCAGGGACCATGAGAGGTGTAATAATTCAGCACTGGTGGAGAGTGAGAATGCAGCTTTTAAAGGGTGCAGAGCAGGTGAACTAGCTGGCTGAACAGGTGAGTGGAATCATTGCTGATTGCTGGGAGGCGTGGCATGGAGTGCAGGGAGCAGGCTTGAGCTGGAGGATGGGTGATAGGCATTACAAAGCAAGGGAAGATAAACTATGAATAAAGGGGCTGAAAACAATAACAGGAGTGAGTGAGTGTGAAGGTAGGGCCAATGGGAGGTAGGTCAGCGGGGCCGCTGATCATGACATAGCCTCCCCTTTAAGGTCCGGCATCCTGACGGACCACTAGAAAAAATAAAATACTAGCAAGAACAGGGTGGGTGGAGGGGGTCTTTGAGGAGGGCCTGAAACGGAATAACCAGAAGGGCTGTCCAGAGTCGTTCCAGTTCTCCGGTGGGCGACCATGACGTCCTCCGGCAAGTCGCAATGCAAAGGACGAAAGGCCGGGTGACCCTCCAATACATAGCAATGGGGCCAGATCAGCAGCAGGTAATGCAGGTGTGGAGGTTTGTGGAGCCTCCTCTGCAGCAGCCGACGTGGAGAGCTGTGGGGCCTCCTCTGCAGCAGCCGACGTGGAGAGCTGTGGGGCCTCTGCAGCAGCAGCCGACGTGGAGAGCTGTGGGGCCTCTGCAGCAGCAGCCGACGTGGAGAGCTGTGGGGCCTCTGCAGCAGCAGCCGACGTGGAGAGCTGTGGGGCCTCTGCAGCAGCAGCCGACGTGGAGAGCTGTGGGGCCTCTGCAGCAGCAGCCGACGTGGAGAGCTGTGGGGCCTCTGCAGCAGGCGATGGTGGTCAAAGCTGCAGCAGGCATGGTGGTCAGAGCTGCAGCAGGCATGGTGGTCAGAGCTGCAGCAGGCATGGTGGTCAGAGCTGCAGCAGGCATGGTGGTCAGAGCTGCAGCAGGCATGGTGGTCAGAGCTGCAGCAGGCATGGTGGTCAGAGCTGCAGCAGGCATGGTGGTCAGAGCTGCAGCAGGCATGGTGGTCAGAGCTGCAGCAGGCATGGTGGTCAGAGCTGCAGCAGGCTTGGTGGTCAGAGCTGCAGCAGGCTTGGTGGTCAGAGCTGCAGCAGGCTTGGTGGTCAGAGCTGCAGCAGGCTTGGTGGTCAGAGCTGCAGCAGGCTTGGTGGTCAGAGCTGCAGCAGGCTTGGTGGTCAGAGCTGCAGCAGGCTTGGTGGTCAGAGCTGCAGCAGGCTTGGTGGTCAGAGCTGCAGCAGGCTTGGTGGTCAGAGCTGCAGCAGGCTTGGTGGTCAGAGCTGCAGCAGGCTTGGTGGTCAGAGCTGCAGCAGGCTTGGTGTCAGAGCTGCAGCAGGCTTGGTGTCAGAGCTGCAGCAGGCTTGGTGTCAGGGCTGCAGCAGGCGATGGAGTCAGGGCTGCAGCAGGCGATGGAGTCAGGGCTGCAGCAGGCGATGGAGTCAGGGCTGCAGCAGGCGATGGAGTCAGGGCTGCAGCAGGCGATGGAGTCAGGGCTGCAGCAGGCGATGGAGTCAGATCTGCAGCAGGCGTGAAAATCATGGAGTTTGCAGCTGAGGCTGGACCTGCTTCAGGCAAGGAGCGAGGAAAAGTCTCTGGGGTGGGTATAGAAAACTTGGCCCAGAGCATGGTTTTTACTAGCTGCATCTGAAGGTCCAGCTTAGTCAAGGAGCCCTCAAGCCCAGAAAGCCACTCCTGTTCTGACTTTGAATCCATTTTGGCTGAATTATTCTGTCACAAATGGGTTTTTGGATTCAAAGACAGCCAGAGACAGGAGTGCAAAAAACAAGAACAGTTTTTATTAATTTACTGCTGGTAGCTGGAGAGATGGGTCAGGGTCCAGGTGGGAGTCCACTCTTCTAAAACAGTCAGGGTCGTTACCGTGGTCAGAGAGGCAGACAATATCCAAAGAGGGGCAGGCAAGGCAAAGAATCCGTAGTGCAGGCGTGAGGTCAAAACTAGGCAAGGTAATCCAGTCTGTGGCATGAAATAGGAAACTATGATGGCGTCAAAATCAGGGACCATGAGAGGTGTAATAATTCAGTACTGGTGGAGAGTGAGAATGCAGCTTTTAAAGGGTGCAGAGCAGGTGAACTAGCTGGCTGAACAGGTGAGTGGAATCATTGCTGATTGCTGGGAGGCGTGGCATGGAGTGCAAGGAGCAGGCTTGAGCTGGAGGATGGGTGATAGGCATTACAAAGCAGGGGAAGATAAACTATGACAAAAGGGGCTGAAAACAATAACAGGAGGGAGTGAGTGTGAAGGCAGGGCCAATGGGAGGTGGGTCAGCGGGGCCGCTGATCATGACAGAAAGTAAATTTTATCTTAGTAGGTGCTTTTCAGAAAACACTGTAACCAAAGTAAAAACCGATCTTCCATTGTTTTCCTTTGTTTTGCAGAGGAATACATCAGAGAGCAGTAACTTAGATCATCTGGTTGATAATTTTACAACTAATTTGCAAACTTCACTTGATAAAGCTGTTCCACAGAAAAATAAATCAGAGGAGATTAGCTCCTTGGTTCAATTCTGAGTTATGTACTTTAAAACAGACATCTAGAAAGCTAGAAAGAAAATGGCGTGCCACTAATGTTTGGGAATCTTACTTATCTTGGAGATACAAAAAAGTACTCTGTTTACATTATTCATCTTTAATTGTTGATAATAAACATAACCCCAGGTTCCTTTTCAGTACCGCTAGTCTAATGAAAAATCTTATCCCTGTTGATTCATGTATCCCTACAACTATAAGCAGTGATGACTTCATGAGATGCTTTATAAATAAAATTGTTTCAATTAGGGGAAAAATTCAAACCAACATTCCTAGTGTCGCCTCTGGTTCTGTGTCAGATGAGACAACTTTAAAAATGTCACTAGAACCTGATTTATGTTAGGACTGTTTTTTGTCCTCTTGAGCTCCCTGAATTGTCAAAAATAATAGCTTCATCCCAACCATCCACATGTCTGCTAGATCCCATCTCAGCCAGGCTATTTAAAAAAACAACAACTTTATTTTACCAGGAAGAAATCCATTGAGATCAATCTCTTCTACAAGGTTGTCCTGGACAATGTGCAATTACAGCAACACAGTCTTACAGTAAAAACTGTAACAATAGTATTAAAATATTTACAACAGAACATACATTGGTAAAACATAAAATAAAATGCAAGTTAAAAAAAATCACAATTTAAGACACAAATATTATAGGTGCAAGATGTAATTAAAACCTCAGACAGTTTATTTCAGGCGTTGCATATGAAACTTGAAAGATGAAAAGTTATTACTACTATTACTACTCCTATCTCTACTGTTCAACCTGCTGTGCCAAAGACTGAACCAGAAAATACTCCAGAAGAATCAACTCAGGAAGTAGTCTAATCTAAAAACTTCATAGACAAAGTACACATACTTCCAAATGCTGTTCCGGTGAAACAAAAACTCAGGAGACTGCCATTTTCAGTGAGACAAGCTGTTTTAGAGAAGCTCAAAGGTCGTGATATGAAGGAGAGATAGTGGAAAGCCACGCATGTGTTGATTTAAGGGAGCCAAATAAAGTTATTGTTGCTGATTGCCATCCATTACCACACATATGGATGGACTGTTCTCAAATCTACGAGGCACTACTGTTTTTTTCCACTATCAATTTAGCATATGTCCGCCACCAAATCCCTCTGCATCCTGAAAGTCGTGATATTACTATGTTTATCACTCATGATTAACTTTTTTGTTTCTGCAGAATTCCCTTTGGCTTAGCTTCTGCCCTGTCTGCCTTTCAAAAAAATTATGTCAACCATCCTCGCAAGTTTGCCATGTGTCCAAGCGTATCTGAATGACATAATTTGCTATGGATCTACACAAAGAGAACATGATGAAAATTTAAAGAGAGTGCTCCAAGCCCTGACTGATGTTGTCTTAAACTCAACATGCACAAATGCAGGTTCAATCAACCTTGACTAAACTACCTGGATCACACCATTTCAAAATAAGGTCTTCAACCGGACCAGGACAGAGTCACTGCTATGATCCAGAGCCCTAGAAAGAGAGAGTTCCGACACTTCCAGAGTCCCATTGTA
The DNA here is from genome assembly GCA_038048925.1 of Garcialebias charrua. NCBI lineage: Eukaryota > Metazoa > Chordata > Actinopteri > Cyprinodontiformes > Rivulidae > Garcialebias > Garcialebias charrua. The sequence goes on from JBBPBX010030164.1 coordinate 19,507, forward strand.
AGAATGGAATGCGGAAGTCACGTGGGTCATGGAGGGGGTGATTCGTTCCATGGCTCTGGTCTGGACTTGATGTTACCATGGTCTGACGCTGCCTGCAGTAGCGCTCCGTCGCCGCCAGAGGGCGCAGCTCCACAAGGTTTCCATAGCCGTAGTTTGGAACGAATGAGAGCTACATGAACCACGTGACCGCCTGTCGGCGAGTTCAAAGAGTGTCAGAACTCTCTCTTTATATGGCTCTGCTGTGATCCATTCTCCTGCTCCGCATGACACGTCTTCTCTGAGATCTTCCCTTGTTCTTTCATCCTGGTACAGTAAGTTCATTCCAGATTTTGCAACTGTTACTGCGCTACTATGTGCAGTGCTCAGAGACTCCACGGACATATACTTCAGGTGGACAGTGAAAGCAGAATCTAGCTTTACTGCACTTAAAGAACTGATCATCAATAATCCTGGATTAGCTCTGTATGTTCCTGAGTTGCCAACTTATGTTACTACTGATGCTTCTGATTGTGGACTAGGTGGGGTATTGACACAACTGCATTCAGATAAAAGTGAGAGAGTTGACGCTTTTCTATCCAGAACACTTTATCCTGCTGAACGCCAGTACTCCACAGTTGAACGTGAAGCTCTTGCCTGTGTGTGGGTTGTGGAAAGGTGGAGAACCTCTGTGGTTGTTGCTTTGTCCTTGGTACAGATCACCAAGCACTTACAACTAGGGGTGCACCGATTTCAATTTTCTGGCCGATCACCGATCACCAATTTTTAGAAAGTCTGACCTGCCGATTCCAATTTTGGCCGATACCGATTTTCAGGTGTTAAAAGGTCAAAATGCATCTTCAATTTTCCAATCTTACTTTAATGTAAAGAAAGTTTAACAAAAAAAAATCAGTTCATTTCACTCTTTTACTTGTTACATTTTAAACAAACACAACAAAAAAAGATAATGCAGCATGTGTAACATTTTCAAGTCAGTGGGTAATAAGAAATAACACTCGCACAGGTAAGTTTGTCCTCACAGACTTATTCCAGTCTTTTTCATTAGTGGCAGGTTTTTCTTGATGAACAAAAGCATTTCTGCTTTTTCATTAGACAGGCGACTTCTTTTCTCATCTACTACATGTCCAGCCTTGCTCAAGGGCCCAGAGTGGAGCAAATGAGGGTGGAGGCAGATGTGGGTGCTTTACCTATCATTTTGATGATGCCGGTATATCAGGAGTTGAATCGATGATTTTCCGATCACAGGCCTACCTTCTCTAACCTCTGCGCCACCACTCCCACAGTGTTTGAGATATTAAGTATAGCTGAGAGTATTTGCAAGATGTACTCTGAGCACAGCATGAGATCTTGTAATCCTACGTGAGATGTTCAAGGTTTTATCAGATCTTAACAAGGAATGATGAGTGAGGGGTGGTGGCACAGTGGTTAGATGGTGGGCCTGTGATCAGAAGATCGCCAGTTCAAGCCCCGGTACTGACATCAAAAAATGTGGGTGGAAAAAGGTGAAACACCCACACCTGCCTCCACCCTCATTCGTCCCACTCTGGGCCCCTGAGCAAGGCCCTTAACCACCACCATCTGCTCCCTAACAGCATGAGTTCTCGTGGCTCAATGAGACTACCTGGATAAATAAAGGGTCAATGAAAAAATATATATATCTTAGTCTAAACTGGCTCTTCTGATGAACAACAGGTGTTTAAATTTAGAAATTAGTTTTGGACTCATTTTTATTACAGTTATAAATGAAGGTTTTATTTAGTGTGAGCTACCTTGGGCAGTTCCTTGGGTTTGCTTCACTCATTCTCACAATTTATTTTAAGAAAACAAAATACTTTGTCGATGATCGGGTATGAAGCTGCACTGCTCTAATTATGACCCTCGACCCTTATTCATCTTTCAGACTCACCATGAATCGTGTTTTTTAAAGTTACCTCTGACTTCAATAATGTCAGATGTTTTTCTACACATTTGTCGTCAGGGACACAGAGTCAGCTACAGTCTGACAAATGTTGACCTTATTCTTCCTCTGTTTCTAAGAAAGAAAAACAAATCATTAATAAGTTTGTTTTATTTGATTAACAAGTGTGAACATGAATAATTTTGATTGTTGTTCTCAATCATTAAAATGAAATCATGTAAAATATTACAATGTGGATAACATATTTCTCTGTTATGTTTTACAGAAAGTTAAGCTGACGCAACTTGGTAAAGCATTTCCTGGCTTGCAGTGATGATAAATGACTTTATCTGATCAGATTAAACAACTTCTTTCAACCAAAAATCCAAAGTAACTATTTATTAAATTAGCCAAACTTTGTCTAAATTCATGCGCGTATAAAACTGAAATAATTCCTGCTCAAAGAGTCAGTTTTGCCTTGGATAAGAGAATTAAGCCTTGATTGATTAATTGTTATTGTTTGTTTATTATTATTGTTGATTTTAGTTTGATTATTTTTGTAATAAAACTTCAAAGACAACTTTGGTCTCTTCGTTCAGATGAATATTCATGTGTTATGATATAAAACTCCCTGTAATGAACAGATTCTACGTCAGTGACTGATTCTGGTTATTAAAGGGTGAATAAGTCGTTGTTGGTCAGTAAACTGACCAGCTGGTGCCAAACTTTAACAAGAGCTAAAGAAATAAAACAAATGTAGTGAAGGGGATGGAGAAAGTGTCACCCTTCTTCCTCCATCTCTCTCCTTCATATTGCTACAATCTTTTTTGTTGATATTGGTCTTTTAGTCAAAAACCTCCAGATGCCTTCTCAAACAGCTTTAGCTGTTGACATGAATAAAGGGACATGTCAGGAC
>JBBPBX010030165.1:3670-15314 GCA_038048925.1 Garcialebias charrua
GACACAACGTGTGACGTTGTCCTTGATGATAACACAAACAACATTGTTCAACCTGACGAAGCGACGCGCAGCACTGTATTTTGCAACAACTCAGTGCACACAGTTGACAACAACAACGTCAACACTGACAAAGATGCTGACAGCAAACAATTTGCTGATGATCAGCGTCCTGAGAGTCCAGATGCTGGCAGCAAACATATTGCTGATAATCAACATCCTGAAGGTCATGAGGCAGACAACCATCATGATGCTGACAGCAACATAGATTACACAGACAGAGGTACACGTAAACAGAAGCATGTGCTTAAACCTAGACGGTTTCTGTGTAACTTTATGAGAACGGGGCCCGCTAAGAAAGCTTACCTGCCACTCACACTGGAAGGGGTCCTCGCGCGAGAAGCACTCCTGGTTTGCAGTTCCGACGTGTCTATCATGTCAGCCAAACTGTTTGAGGAGCTAAGGACTGCCGCTAACGGTGTTGACAGGCAGATACCCTTTGTGAAATACACTTATGGTGAGCAACGGGCCTCGCAAAGACGAGAACAACCCTGACAGCTATGGTTCACATGCAGATTGGCAAAATGTCACTATACCACCCGGTGTATGTGTCTGAACTTGACTCACTCCAGACTCCATTTTTGGTTGGCCAAGATTTTATAAATCGCTTTGAAGCGGTTATAAATTATGGCAATCAGACATTGTGGGCCACAGTGAGCAGTCCACTGCCAATCGAGGTGCCTCCCCAAGGTCAGGGCACTGACTGTCTAACAGCAGGTACCGCTGAGGTCAAAAAGGATTCCCCAACCGAGACCACAAGCCCGGTAAGTGAACCTTCATATACAGGTGAGACAGAGGAGACTCACCAGGTGGACCAGACTCTGGCCCAACACGAGAACCTCCTCTGCGAGCTGACACCTTCAGCACTCACTGAACACTACCTACCACCGGTAGAAGAAGGTGTGGAGATCCAAGGGTCCCACACCGATGACGCTGTACTGTCCTATGGGACAGGTAATTCGGCAAACAGCCAAGCTTTCAGTGAAGTCTTGGTTCAAGGACATCTGAGTCTAGAATGTGACAGTCTACCACACGCTGACAGTCACTTGGACTTCAGGGTTACAGATTTTGAGGACCCCTCCTCAAACAAAAGAGGGGCGAACTCACACTTCCTACCACAGGTAGAGGAAGGTGTGGAGATCCAAGGGTCCCACACCGAGGATGCTGTACTGTCCTCTGGGACAGGTAATTCGGCTATCAGCCAAGCTTTCAATGAAACCTTGGTTCAAGAGCATTTGAATCTAGAACTACTCAGAAATGACATAGTTCTTACAGACTCAAAGAGCACCTCTTCAGTCATGAAGTGGGAAGACACGCACCACAACGACAGTGACCCGTCGCAGTCTGACCAGTCAGACACGCCTGCGACGGCGCCGACAGTTGTGACACACCTGAATTACGCAGAGAGAGGTAAACTTACAAAGAAACGTTGGCCGAAACCTAAGAAGTTCCTGCGTACTGTCTACTCTAAGCTGCGTAAACAGCCTAAACTAAACAAAGGCATACTAACTCGTGCCCATGGACGGACGTCCACACCCGTGTGCGTGGTCCCCCATGACCACAGGGGGGTGATGTTAGGTCATGCCCATGTCAAGGACAAAGATTTCAATAACCCCACAAACGACAAAGATCTCGCAAACTCACAGACTTCATGGGAAAATAAGGTCGTCCAAGCACAAGATAGTAAATAAACTAAACAGTTTAAACTATTCTAGTTGCGAAAAGAAACCGTTCCAACTAGAACTTAGAAACGCTAAGCATAAAACCCACAACAAAAACTAACCTTAACAACCGTTTAAATCTGCAGGATTTAATTGACATCGGTTATAAAGCTAAGAACTGTTTTTCTTGTGTGTGACACGTTGGAATCTGACGACCAGAGTGAGTTTGACGTAGTGAAACGTTGTTTTTAGTTGCTTAATTGCTACTTTTGTGTTATTGAAGTTGTTATTGTTTTCTGAACACTCCCAGCCAAAAGAGGTTTTGATTAATGTTAGTTGAAGACTTAAATGGATTTAACTATGCCAACATGCTGTTCATTTTGTTAAAGATCTCAATCTTTGATGAGTCATTGTAGATTAATACTACTTAAGGTACTATAATCTACACTGATCTCCCAATCATTTAGGTAGGACCGATTCGATCGTTTCTATTCTAGATCTATTCATTTTGATGAGTCTCGCCATAGACTTCAAAATTTATAGGGAATACCAAATCTTGCGTCGTTCGTCTAAAAGACAACAGACATTTAGACCAAACTAGATTTCATTTTTTTATTTTAGTTTAACCTAAACTAAGTAATGAATGGAGGAATAGTTTGAAAGAAGAGGCCTTCGTTACAGAAGCCCTCCACATTTCTATAGGTATAGATCCCTATATCTGATTTTTACAGCATTGATCCACCCCTTAATTGGTAATTGTACATGTTGGTGCCTCGCTCAAGGTACAAACAATGGGGAGACCGGTCATTTTCTGTTGCCGGCCCAAAAGCCTGGAACAGCCTCCCCCTTGAGCTGCGTGCCACCTCTGATCTGACTCTGTTCAAAACCAGACTGAAGACCCACTTGTTCAAAAAAGCTTTCAGTGTGTAACTTTTATTACTTTTGGTATTTTAATATGTAGCATTTTTTATTTCCATTGCCTTTTTATTTCCACTTGTTCAAATAAGCTTCCAGTGTGTAACTTTTATTACTTTTGGTATTTTAATATGTAACATTTTTTATTTCCATTGCCTTTTTATTTCCACTTGTTCAAAAAAGCTTTCAGTGTGTAACTTTTATTACTTGTGTTATTTTAGTGTTATTTTAGTATGTAGCATTTTTTATTTCCATTGCCTTCTTTTATTGCTGTTGTTTTTTATTCTATTTTCACTGATTTATTGTTCCAGTTTATTCATCTTTTTATCCTGTTAAGCACCTTGGTCAATGCAAGGCATTGTAGGAAGGTGCTATACAAATAAAGTTTATTATTATTATTATTATTATTATTATTAATTGTAGCTGATCTAATCCATGATAGCTTACATACCAGGTGCATATAGGTAAGGCTTAATGTAGAATCCCTATCATAAGCCCACCTAAAACCACATAATTGCATGACACATTGAACCAGGGTGGCACCGACTGGAAGCCATCCAGCCTGCAACCTTCGATGTGGGGACCTGCTGATCCAACGTTGGTCTTCAACCTTCATCCAAGGGCCGCCTCCTCTGCTTCAATCGAGGGATCCCCTCTACATGCTGATTAAAAACCATTCTTGCTGATGAAATCAATAACCCCCATCGTTGTGGATTTACCGTTGTGGATTATAAGACTTTGTTTTCCAAGGGATCACAGACTCAGTTTTCCATGGGTTAACAGACTATGTTTTCCAAAGGATTGAAAGCTTACCGCAATGGGATTACCTACGAACAGTATGGAATTTCCAAAAACATTATGGGAGTATAATTTTGAACTTTTTTTTGTGACTTTTTCCACTTGCTGGATTACATAGAGGTCAGAGACATTCGGTGGTATCCTTTCGTGTTGGAACTCATCTCCAAGGACAGGCGATGACTTCCAAAAAGGTGGACTGTAGTGGGACAGCACTCTCATGTCAATTACTGGATGTGGGCCTCTTCACATCTCTCTGAAACTCTGAGTGTTACACTTTCTGAAGCTCTCAAGGAGACAAGTGGACACCATTTTTGTTACAATTATTTTGAATTAATGGACACCAATTAATCAGATTGAACTTTCTTTTTAATGTGTGTTAATTCAGAATTGATCAACAGTATATTTTTGTCATGTAATGATGATTTACTAAGCTGGTATATTTTAAATATGCCAAAGTTAAGAGAACACCTCAGAATGATCTTGCTCTAAACTGTCTGCTCTATGCAGAATAACTGTCTAAAAGTTGACTGAACAATCCTTGAAGTGTTTTTGGAACGAAGGAAAAGTTCTAGACATAACTTGCTTTCTGTCTCCCGTCCTTACTAAAAACAATGAATCTGTTCTCAAAACAAATTACATGGCTTGTTCACATGCACCTGCATCGTCTGACGCATGTTTCTATATGTACTGTCTACCCTATCATCTGTCACTCAAACTAACTGACTTGCAAAGTCACACCCTCTCTAGGGGTAAGACACCCAATCAGCAGGAAGTATGTGACTAAGTCACACCCCCTTCTTAAAGGGACACTTCCTGTTGATTCTAAGAGTGCAAAGGGAACCACGAGCTCAACAACAGTGAGTTCTCTGGGAGAATGAAAGATGCATAGACGTCTTTCTCCAAGCTGTTGTACGTCCGGCCATCAGTCAAAGGCCCACGTCTTCAGCGAGGTTCAAACAGCACGTCAGCTGTGAGCCATCTGAGTGTCACAGCTCCAAGCTATGAACTCTTTCTGGAAGTTATCTTGAAACCAAACCGGAGCTGATAACATCACTCTGGGAGGCCGAAGCAGACCTCACGAGACCGTGGCAAGATGAAAATTTGTCGCCTGTAAAACGTAGCAAGGCATGCGCGTCTGGCTTGACTAATTTACTGGAGTCGAGATAAGAAAATCTTCACAAAGGTAAACGTTGTTTCATCACGGTACGGATGTCCAGCCGAAACCGACCAGAGGATGAGCCACTCTGGTTAAACATCTCAAGATAAGATTCAACCATTTCCTTTCTTTAATCTTCCTCCTTAACTCCTTATGTTTATTTCTAAATGTAAACTGTAAGTTTGTGCCACAGAAATAAGTTAATATAAGACCCATTAACTTGTGTTCTGTTGTCTTATGTTTTAATCTGCTGAAAAGTTAGTTATAAGTTGTGATCGATCAATCTATGTAAATATGTTGTGATTGTAATTTGATGATTTTGTTATTAAATGACTCTGCCTTTGGTAGGTCAACATAATAACGTTTCCTGTCAAGTTACATTACATTCACTGAGCCACAGATTTATTGATTTAATCTGAAAAAGTTGAGAACCCGTAAAACTGATGATAAATTTGTGTCAGTCTAAACCTGCTCAAATCTATCATCTAAATTATAGATAAGTCCGCAAACTGACGTATTTATCTATATTATTACAGTGGTAAAGAGGTGAAGAAGAGAGTCCAGGCAGGATGGAGTGGATGGAGAAAAGTTTCTGGAGTGATTTGTGACAAGAAGGTGTCAGCAAAGGTCTCATGTGGTGTTCCGCAGGGCTCAGTTTTGGGCCCTCTTTTATTTTTGTTGTACATCCTTCCGCTTGGTTCTGTTTTTAGGAAATACGGGATTGCTTTTCATTGTTATGCAGATGACACACAGATCTACGTACCTTTAAAGAAAGCAGACTCAGCCTCTCTTCGGTCTCTGTTCCTATGTTTGGAAGATTTGAAGGCCTGGATGGCCCTAAACTTCTTGAAACTTAACGAAGACAAAACAGAGGTGGTGATTTTTGGCAATTCGACTGAAGACTCTCTGTCCGATTGCTCCTTGGCTCAGTATGTCCGGCCAGTTGTTACAAATCTAGGGGTCAAGCTGGATGCTGGTCTTAGGCTGGAGTCTCAGATTAAAGCAGTTGTAAAATCCAGCTTTTTTCATTTGAGGCAGCTAGCCAAAGTAAAAGCCATCCTTCCTAGACAGCACTTCGAAACAGCAATCCATGCATTTGTGACCACACGGCTGGATTACTGTAATTCACTTTATGTTGGTATTAGTGATCTGTGTACTTCCCAGCTTCAGAGGGTTCAAAATGCAGCTGCACGACTCTTAACAGGTACACGAAAATTTGACCACATTTCCCCTGTTTTGGCATCTTTGCACTGGTTACCGGTGCGTTACAGGATTCATTTTAAAATACTTTTATTTACTTTTAAAGCTCTAAATGGCCATGCCCCTCCATACCTGTCAGAGCTGCTGCATTACTACACACCCTCTCGTTCGCTCAGGTCAGCTGACCAGTTGCTTCTGAGGGTACCGAGGACAAAGCGCAAGCTTAGAGGGGACCGTGCTTTCTCTGTGGTAGCTCCTAAGCTCTGGAATGACCTCCCATTAGACATAAGACAGGCCTCTTCACTTGCTGTTTTTAAGTCTCTTCTTAAAACCCATCTTTTTTCTTTGGCTTTTGGTACAATCTGAGATGTTTTAACTTTGTTTTATTGTTTTATTGTATTCATTATTTATTATTTTAGTACTGTTTTTAGTCCCTTCCATTTTATGATTGTATTGTGTTTTGTGATAGTGTGTACAGCACTTTGGTCCTGTTGGGTGCATAAAGTGCTCTATAAATAAAGTTGGTACGGTATGGTATGTTAAAAAGGGGGTTACAAAACAAAGTCAAAGTCAACTTTATTGTCAGAACTGCAATATGTACAGGACATACACAGGATTGAAATTGCGTTTTTCTCAGTCCCTCTGTGCAACAGTAACCATTTAAACACTAAAACACTAAAACATTTAATAAACATAAGCATAAAATAGTAAAAGTGTAACACTGTCCTGAGTTTTTGCATAGTAGTATATCCATCCATCCATCCATCCATCTTCTTCCGCTTATCCGGGGTCGGGTCGCGGGGGTAGCAGCCTAAGTAGGGAGGCCCAGACTTCCCTCTCCCCAGCCACTTGGAGCAGCTCCTCTGGGGGAATCCCAAGGCGTTCCCAGGCCAGCCGAGAAACATAGTCCCTCCAGCGTGTCCTGGGTCTTCCTCTGGGTCTCCTCCCGGTGGGACATGCCCGGAACACCTCACCAGGGAGGCGTCCAGGAGGCATCCTAACCAGATGCCCGAGCCACCTCAACTGGCTCCTCTCGATGTGGAGAAGCAGCGGCTCTACTCCGAGTCCCTCCCGGATGACTGAGCTTCTCACCCTATCTCTAAGGGAGAGTCCAGCCACCCTGCGGAGAAAACTCATTTCAGCCGCTTGTATCCGAGATCTTGTTCTTTCGGTCATAACCCAAAGCTCATGACCATAGATGAGGGTGGGAACGTAGATCGATCGGTAAATTGAGAGCTTTGCCTTTTGACTCAGCTCTCTCTTCACCACGACAGACCGGTACAGCGCCCGCTTCACTGCGGACGCTGCACCTATCCGCCTATCGATCTCACGCCCCAGTTTTCCCTCATTCGTGAACAAGATCCCGAGATACTTAAACTCCTCCACTTGGTAGTATAAAAGTATGAAAATTTACACCAACGCTAAAACACTAAACATTTATTGAACATAAGCATAAAATGAAATAATAAAAGTGTAATACTGTCCTGAGTTTTTGCATAGTAGTATAAAAGTATAAAAAGTATATCTATAAAATAAACTGAAGGTTTTAGCATTGACATTTGCAAAGAGTGGCAAAGCAGCATATGAGTTAATGTACACAGTATATGTATGAGGTAGTTGATGTTGGTATAGAGGCAAAGTGGCATATGCAGTAAGGCACATAAGGCACATTGGGCATCCTTAAATAAGGCTAGTCAGAGAATACTGTATATGTATCAGCAGTAGTGTAGATATAAAAGTAGTGTAAATGTAAACAGTAGTAATAAATGTAAACAGTATTAATAAATGTAAACAGTGAATGTAAACAGTAGTATGACTATAGGCAGTAATGTAATACAAACATTAGTGCAAATATGAGAAGTAGTGCAAACTGAATGAGCACATGACCGAGAGTTTAGTGAATAACCCGTTTGATGACACAGAGTCCAGTGTTAAAAACTTTGTGTTGTGTGGTAATGTGTGAGAAAGTTTTTTGTGTTAAGGCAGTTCAAATGGGAGGGGAGGCAGAGCAGGCAGAGTGTTTAGCATCCTGACTGCCTGATGAACAGAGCTGTCTCTCAGTCTGCTGGTTCGAGCCTGGAGACTCCTCAGTCTCCTCCCTGATGGCAGCAGTCTGAAGCAGCTGTGTAGTGGGTGTGTGGGATCACCTGCCATGCAGTGGGCTTTCCGAGTGAGGCGGTTGCTGTGTAAGTCCTGCAGTGAGGGGAAGGAGGTGCCGACGATCTTCTCAGCTGCTCTCACGATGCGCTGGAGGCTCTTGCGGCAGGATGCAGTACATGCACCAAACCACACAGTGATGCAGCTGGTCAGGACACTTTCTATGGCACCTCTGTAGAAGGTGCACATGATGGGGGTTGAAGCTCCAGCCCTTTTCAGCTTGCGGAGAAAGTAGAGACGCTGGTGAGCCTTCTTGGCCAGTGATGCAGTGTTCCTGCTCCAGGACAGGTCCTCTGAGACGTGCACTCCCAGGAACTTGGTGCTGTCCACTCTCTCCACTGTGGTGCTGTTGATGGTCAGAGGGGCATGTTGTGCATCCCTCTTCCTGAAGTCCACAACAATCTCCTTTGTCTTCTCCACGTTGAGAGTGAGATTGTTGTGTCCGCACCACAAACAATGGTGAGACCAGCACCAGTACGGTTTGGAGACGGTGGCACTGACAACAAGACAGGAGAGTGGAAGAGTCAGAGCTGATGTTGAGGTTCTCCTGACAACAATAAAAGACCAAAGTTCCAATTATTGTTATTTGTTGAAAACAATACAACAACATTTGATCGTATCTGATCTTGGATAGGAATGAGATAGTCAGAGGTACAGCACAGGTTGAACAACTGGGAGATAAAGTTAGAGGGACCAGACTGAGATGGTTTGGACATGTCCAGAGGAGAGACAGTGGTTTGGACATGTCCAGAGGAGGGACAGCGGGTATATTTGTAGAAGGATGTTAGAAATGCAGCTGCCAGAAAAAAGACAAAGAGGAGATGTATGGATGCAGTTAGAGAGGACACAGAGGTAGTTGGAGTGAGGACAGAGGATGCAGAGATGGAGGAGGATGACTCGCTGTGGAGACCCCTGAAGAGGGAGTAGCTGAAAGAAGATGAAGAAGAGCAACCCAATGCCATGTCACTAGAAGTAAGATAAGATACAACTTTATTGATCCCGCAGGAAATTGTTGTGCCAGAGTTTCAGTACAAAGGAACATACACAAGGAATCACACAAGATATTAAAAAATAACAGAGAATATAAAAATGCCAACAATTAAGTTCTAAACAGGTGCAGACAGAAACATGAAAGTGTTTACTGTGGTGCAGAATTAATTTATTGTTGAGTTGAAAAGTTTGATAGCCACAGGGAGGAAGGACTTCCTGTGTTGTTCTGTGGAGCACCTCGGTGGTCTCAGTCTACGACTGAAGGTGCTGTGGTAAGAGTCCAGTGTGTCATGCAGGGGGTGTGACGTGTTGTTCAGGACCTGGAGCAGTTTCCTCTGCATCCTCTGCTCAGAGACGTCAGGTCCACTCCCAGAACTGAACCAGCTCTCTTGATGAGTTTATCAAGTCTGTTGGCATCAGCTTTCTTCACCCTGCTCTTCCAGCACACCACAGAGTAGAAGAAGATACAGGAGACCACCGAGTGGTAAAACATCTGCAGCATGGTCCTGCAGATATTAAATGACCTGAGTCTCCTCAGAAGAAAAAGGTGACTCTGCCTTTTTTTGTAGAGGGTGTTGGCGTTAGCTGTCCAGTCCAGTTTACTGTCAGGTGACCCCCCCAGGTAATTGTCCAGTCCAGTTTACTGTCAATAAACTGGACTGGACAAGTACCTAGGGGGTTCAACTAGACTCTAGGTGAACCCCCAGGTACTTGTAGAAGATCACAGTGTCCACCTTAGTACCCTTGATGTTGATAGGGTTGGGGGGACTGATCTTTCTGTAGTCCACCTGCAGCTCTTTAGTTTTCCCAACAGTGAATTGTAGTTTCTGGTCACCAGTCATGCAGCCCACAATGGCAGAGTCATCGGAGAACTTCTGCAGATGCAGGATTGTGAGTTGTACCTGAAGTCTGAGGTGTAGAGGGTGAACAGAAAGGGTGAGAAGACCGTCCCCTGAGGAGCCCCTGTGGTGCTCAGTATGGTTCCCGAGGTGGTGTTCTGCAGCCTCACGTACTGTGGCCAACCTGTGAGGCAGTCTAAGTATAGTAAGTATGTACTGTATGTGTTGTGAGTGACTCCGAACTGCTACCATATCAAATTAGTGCTCTATCCATATAATTGACTGAGTTCATTTTGTTTCTGTTAATATTTTTTTTTAGCTATGGTGGATATCTTTATTTGGATTGACTCCTAAACTTAATCAGTTCTAGATGTACACTGTATAACTAATGAGTACTGGTTGCAAGTTTCATTAAAATGTGTTCAATATATCCTGAGACATTTTTAGTAAAATACAAACACACAAAATGCAACCACACTCAGAGGAGCAAAAACATTATCATCCGCCTTTGTCCTTTGATAATCTTACAAGTGATAATAAACAATTGTAAAACTGTTTAAGCATCAGCTTAAATCAGAATATTCCGATTTTCTGTTCAGAGAAATTTTAAAGTTTTTGCAATCCGATCTTTAAATCTTTAGGTGGCTCATCAGACTCTACTTCCTCATACAGCTGAGACGTGCTGGTCTGGGAAGCTCAGTCGTCACCTCCTTCTACAGGTGTCAGAGTCAGAGTCAGAGAGTCTTTATTGTCATTTGCACCGCATGTAGTACATGTGATGAAATGAGATTATGTACACAGGGTCCCAGTTACATCCAACAACAAAATGTAAGAGAAAAACAGTAATAACATCTAGGATATGAACTAAGAAAAACATCCAACTAGAAATACACTAAGCCCTAGAGTAATAGAAAAACGTCATTACAAACAGCAGCACGAACATGAGTCTTTATGAGCAGATGGTCACAGATGAACACAGCAACAAGAAAACAGATCAGCAACAGCATGATGTGATATTTCACAGTGATTATTCTTATTATTTATTTATTCATGATTCTAACAGCCTCAGGGTAGGTGTGCAGTGGGGAGCATCCTGTGCTCCAGCATCAACGTGTGGCATGCGGCTGCACAGCTGCAGAAAGAAAAGCTTTGCAGAGAGTGGTGAAGGCTGCACAGAAGATGTTGGAGTCAGCCTCCCCACCATCACAGACATCTACACCTCCAGATACAGGAAGAGGTCCACCTGCATCGTGAAGGACCCCACTCACCCAGCACACACACTTTTTGCCCCACTCCCCTCAGGCAGTAGGTTGAGGAGCATTAAGTGTAGAACCACTAGACTGAGGAACAGCTTCTACCCTGAAGCTGTTGAGACTCATGAAAATCTAACCAGAATAATCACTGTGAAAAAAATCACTATAATGCCACTTTAATTGGTGATATGTGCCTTATCTGTGCTGCTGATTATCCATGCTGCTGATCTAATGCTGCTGTATTCTTTCACACCCATACTCACTACAAACTCATGTTTGGGCTGCGGTTTGGCGTATATCTTAGATCTTTTAGCATATTGTTTAGCATTCATTTAGCATGTATCTTGGTGTATATCTCAGATCCTTATATACCAGTACTGTTTCTTTTTATACTCTATATTTATGCTGTTTTTTGGGTGTAACTGGGACCTTGAGTACACAATTTCATTCCACCTCATGTACCACATGTGATGCAAATGACAATAAAGAACCTTGAACTTGAAAATATATGTATTACATTTTATCTGCTCATTCTATATCTGCTCAAGCTGTACCCAGGGCCGGATTTAGGAGGATGGGGGACCCTGGGCTTGAGTCAACATGGGGGCCCATATATAT
>JBBPBX010030165.1:24654-35368 GCA_038048925.1 Garcialebias charrua
CATCGGAGCCAACTCACCACCAGGTAGTGGTCAGTTGACAGCTCCGCCCCTCTCTTCACCCGAGTGTCCAGGACATGCGGCCGCAGATCAGATGAGACGACAACAAAGTCGATCATTGAACTACGACCTAGGGTGTCCTGGTGCCAAGAGCACATATGGACACCCTTATGCCTGAACATGGTGTTCGTTATGGACAATCCATGACGAGCACAGAAGTCCAACAACAGAACACCACTCGGGTTCAGATCAGGGGGGCCGTTCCTCCCAACCACACCCCTCCAGGTCTCACTGTCATTGCCCACGTGAGCGTTGAAGTCCCCCAGCAGAACAAGGGAGTCCCCAGGAGGCGCACCCTCCAATACCCCCTCCAAGGACTCCAAAAAGGGTGGGTAATCTGCGCTGCCGTTTGGCGCATAGGCACAAACAACAGTCAGAGCCCGTCCCCCCACACGTAGGCGAAGGGAGGCTACCCTCTCGTTCACCGGGGTGAACCCCAACGTACAGGCACCAAGATGGGGGGCAACAAGTATGCCCACTCCTGCTCGGCGCCTCTCACCAGGGGCAACTCCAGAGTGGAAGAGTGTCCAACCCCTCTCAAGGAAACTGGTTCCAGAGCCAGAGCCATGCGTTGAGGTGAGTCCGACTATTTCTAGCCGGAACCTCTCAACCTCACACACTAGCTCAGGCTCCTTCCCCACCAGAGAGGTGACATTCCATGTCCCAATGGCCAGCTTCTGTAGCCGAGGATCAGACCGCCAGGGTCCCCGCCCTCGGCCACCACCCATTCCACAATGCACCCGACCCCTTTGGCCCCTCCCACAGGTGGTGAGCCCATGGGAAGGGGGACCCACGTCTCCTCTTCGGGCTGTGCCCGGCCGAGCTCCATGGGTGAAAGCCCGGCCACCAGGCGCTCGCCAACGTGCCCCTCCTCCGGGCCTGGCTCCAGAGTGGGGCCCCGGTGACCCGCGTCCGGGCGAGGGAACATTGTTTCCATTTATATTATTCATCATAAGGGGTCTTGTGGGCTGCGCTTTGTCTCGTCCCTCACCTAGGACCTGTCTGCCTTGGGTGACCCTACTAGGGGCATAAAGCCCCTGACAGCATAGCTCCTAGGATCATTGGGACACTCAAACCCCTCCACCACGGTAAGGTGGCAGCCCATATAGCCCAATTTACCTAAGATGCATAATCTTTTTGGTCTGTGGGTGGAGTACCCTGAGAAAACTCATGTTTCCAGGGAAGACATGCAAACTCCACCTGGAAAGGGCTCAGGTAGGGAAGCATAACAGCGGTAACCACTGCTCTACTGTGCCCATCAATCATTTTTACAAACTGAAATCATTTGCAGGTAGGAATTTAACACCTTTTTTTTTCTTCCTGTCTCAAGCACATCACACCTTCACTCAAGGAAAACTGTAATTTTAAGTATAAGTGCTATGTTGTCATCATTATATGTTCCCATACAATGACGCAATTGGTTCTCTGCATTTAACACATCCCGCCTGGGATAAACCCAGGTGGAGCAGTGGGCAGCTATTGAGCACCCGGGGTGCGATTAAGGATTAGGTGTCTTGCTCAGAGACACCACAATATGTGAGATTGGCTGGGAGTCAAGCTGTGACTTTCTGATCCCAAGTCGGCTGCCCTTCTTGGTCCCCTCTGGGGGCTCGTCCGGGATTTTAAAATATGCTTTTGATCTTAATTTTTTTAATTTGTTTATGATAACATAAATAAAATGTAATGTAATCCTTGTATGTCAGATTTCAATGCATAAACATATTCAAACAAAGGGATAACATTCTTCACAAAAAAGAGACACTTTTTCTTTTGTACCATCATTTACACAGTGAAACAGCTGCATTATCTAGTTGTTATTTGCTGTTTGCCATTTATTCAATTGTTTTCATGCTATGGGCACCAAATACAAGATATTGTTTCTTGTCTATCATGTCCTCCTCTCTTCCATATAACCTTTCTGTGCTAGATGCATTTTAGGAACTGAGATATTTTTTCAGTATATTCGCTTGGGTCACAGGTCAAAGAACAGAGGAATGAAGAAATGATGAAACACTAACCGGACAAATAAGTTTGGCCTTAGAGCGATTCAAGAAACCTTACAGGAGATATCCAAGAGCTCAGATCACAGCAGAGCACAAAGGTTCTTATGGTCTTCATGAATGCTGCAGACTTTGTTGTGTACAGTAACTCTCCTCGGAGAACTTGTCTCCTGTGATCTGGATATAAGTTTAGGAAATAAATTACAGTCTAGAAGTGCTCAAGTTTTAACTATACCCATCAATCACTTTTACAAACTGAAATCATATTCAGATAGGAATTTAAGACCTATTTTTTCTTCCTGTCTCAAGCACATCGCACTCAAGGAAAACTGTAAATTTTAAGTATAAGTGCTATGTTGTCATCATTATATGTTCCCATACAATGACGAAATTGGTTCTCTGCATTTAACACATCACATCTTCGCCCACGTGTGGGGGGACGGGCTCTGACTGTTGTTTGTGCCTATGCACCAAACGGCAGCTCAGACTACCCACCCTTTTTGGAGTCCTTGGAGGGGGTATTGGAGAGTGCGCCTCCTGGGGACTCCCTTGTTCTACTGGGGGACTTCAACGCTCACGTGGGCAATGACAGTGAGACCTGGAGGGGTGTGGTTGGGAGGAACGGCCCCCCTGATCTGAACCAGAGTGGTGTTCTGTTATTGGACTTCTGTGCTCGTCATGGATTGTCCATAACGAACACCATGTTTAAGCATAAGGGTGTCCATATGTGCTCTTGGCACCAGGACACCCTAGGTCGCAGTTCGATGATCGACTTTGTTGTCGTCTCATCTGATCTGCGGCCGCATGTCTTGGACACTCGGGTGAAGAGAGGGGCGGAGCTGTCAACTGACCACTACCTGGTGGTGAGTTGGCTCCGATGGTGGGGGAGGATGCCGGTCAGACCTGGCAGACCCAAACGTATTGTGAGGGTCTGCTGGGAACGTCTGGCAGAGTCTCCCGTAAGACGGAGCTTTAACTCCCACCTCCGGGAGAGCTTTGAACACGTTCCGAGGGAGGCGGGGGACATGGAGTCCGAGTGGGCCGTGTTCCGCGCCTCTATTGTCGAGGCAGCTTATCGGAGCTGTGGCCGCAAGGTTGTTGGTGCCTGTCGTGGTGGCAACCCTCGAACCCGGTGGTGGACACCGGCAGTGAGGGATGCTGTCAGGCTGAAGAAGGAGTCCTATTGGGCCTTTTTGGCTTGTGGGACCCCGGAAGCAGCTGATAGGTACCGGCAGTCCAAGCGGCATGCGGCTCGGGTGGTTGCTGAGGCAAAAACTCGGGCGTGGGAGGAGTTCGGAGAGGCCATGGAGAATGACTTCCGTACGGCTTCGAGGCGATTCTGGTCCACCATCCGGCGTCTCAGGGGGGGAAAGAGGTACGCGACCAACACCATTTATGGTGGAGGTGGCGTGCTGCTGACCTCAACTCGGGATGTTGTGAGTCGGTGGGCGGAATACTTCGAAGACCTCCTCAATCCTACTGGCACGTCTTCCACTGAGGAAGCGGAGCCTGGGGACTTTGGGTCGGGTTCTCCGATCTCTGGTGCTGAGGTCGCCGAGGTGGTTAAAAAGCTCCGCGGTGGCAAGGCTCCGGGGGTGGATGAGATTCGCCCGGAGTTCCTTAGGGCTCTGGATGTTGTAGGGTTGTGTTGGCTTACGCGACTCTGCAATATCGCGTGGACATCGGGGGCAGTTCCCTTGGATTGGCAGACTGGGGTGGTGGTTCCCCTATTCAAAAAGGGGGACCGTAGGGTGTGTTCCAACTATAGGGGGATCACACTCTTAAGCCTCCCTGGTAAGGTCTATTCAGGGGTTCTGGAGAGGAGGGTCCGTCGGATAGTCGAACCTCGGATTCAGGAGGAGCAGTGTGGTTTTCGTGCTGGTCGTGGAACACTGGACCAGCTCTACACCCTCAACAGGGTCCTGGAGGGTGCGTGGGAGTTTGCCCAACCAGTTTACATGTGCTTTGTGGACTTGGAGAAGGCATTCGACCGCGTCCCTCGGGGGGTTCTGTGGGGGGTACTCCGGGAGTATGGGGTACCAGGCCCTTTGATAAGGGCTGTTAGGTCCCTGTACGACCGGTGTCAGAGCTTGGTCCGCATTGCCGGCAGTAAGTCAGGCTCGTTTCCGGTGAGAGTTGGACTCCGCCAAGGTTGCCCTTTGTCACCGATTCTGTTCATAACTTTTATGGACAGAATTTCTAGGCGCAGCCAAGGTGTTGAGAGGATCCGTTTTGGTGACCTTAGAATCGCTTCTCTGTTTTTTGCAGATGATGTGGTCCTACTGGCTTCATCAGTTCGTGATTTACAACTTTCACTGGAGCGGTTTGCAGCCGAGTGTGATGCGGCCGGGATGAGGATCAGTTCCTCCAAATCCGAGGCCATGGTCTTGAGCCGGAAAAGGGTAGCATGCCCTCTCCGGGTCGGGGAGGAGGTCCTGCCCCAAGTGGAGGAGTTTAAGTATCTCGGGATCTTGTTCACGAATGAGGGAAAACTGGAGCGTGAGATCGATAGGCGGATAGGTGCAGCGTCCGCAGTGAAGCGGGCGCTGTACCGGTCTGTCGTGGTGAAGAGAGAGCTGAGTCAAAAGGCAAAGCTCTCAATTTACCGATCGATCTACGTTCCCACCCTCATCTATGGTCATGAGCTTTGGGTTATGACCGAAAGAACAAGATCTCGGATACAAGCGGCTGAAATGAGTTTTCTCCGCAGGGTGGCTGGACTCTCCCTTAGAGATAGGGTGAGAAGCTCAGTCATCCGGGAGGGACTCGGAGTAGAGCCGCTGCTTCTCCACATCGAGAGGAGCCAGTTGAGGTGGCTCGGGCATCTGGTTAGGATGCCTCCTGGACGCCTCCCTGGTGAGGTGTTCCGGGCATGTCCCACCGGGAGGAGACCCAGAGGAAGACCCAGGACGCGCTGGAGGGACTATGTTTCTCGGCTGGCCTGGGAACGCCTTGGGATTCCCCCGGAGGAGCTGCTCCAAGTGGCTGGGGAGAGGGAAGTCTGGGCCTCCCTACTTAGGCTGCTACCCCCGCGACCCGACCCCGGATAAGCGGAAGAAGATGGATGGATGGATGGATGGATGGATGGATGGATGGATGGATGGATGGATGGATGGATGGATGGATGGAACCTGCGATATACCCAGGTGGAACAGTGGGCAGCTATTGAGCACCCGGGGTGCGATTAAGAATTACCGGTAGGTGTCTTGCTCAGAGACACCACAACATGTGAGATTGGCTGGGAGTCAAACCGTGACTTTCTGATCCCAAGTCGGCTGCCCTTCTCGGTCCCCTCTGGGGGCTCATCCGGGATTTTAAAATATGCTTTTGATCTTAATTTTCTAATTTTGTATATATCATAAATAAAATGTAATATAATCCTTGTATTTCAGTTGAGTGTTTCTGTGGTTGTTTTCGTTCAATTGGATTTAAAGAATATTGATCATACATTTTACAATGCAAACTTTTCAGTCACTGTACACCGATTTCCTCTATAAGTCTGCATGTGATTCAGTAAGATTTTAAACAAACACGTTCAGTAAAAATAAATACAATTGTCTCTATTTTTCTGTCAATGATCAGCAAACTCTCAACAATGCCTTATAAACGATGCACTTACATGTTTATGTTCACACATTTCACTTAAGAAAGTTTCACCAAATACTGTAGTGACTCATCACAGGCAGCTAGTCTTAACACTTTGTTCTGATAAACTTTGATGGTTGTTGTTTTACCATCACCCCAGTACACAAACTCCCACCTGACCTATGTTTTACTTCATGCAACCTCTGCTGTCTTCTTTGCTGCGTTGGTTTGATGTTCACTTATTTAAAATATTTTAAATGCCATATCAAACCTTTTTTTAAGGGGTCATTTGTGTGATTGTTGAGGTTCCTGCTCCTTAACTCACAGCTGTGCTGTTGTGTTAACCACGTTTTACAAGAAGTTGAGTCTCAGAGAACTTGAAGGATGTCACTTCTTCACCTTCAGCAGCAATGGGACTTTTATACAAACTCACATGACAATACGGTAGTAAAGTTGGTGTTTGAGACATAAGAGAGTTGTGTATCTTCCCACACCACGAGGCTTTCTCACACACATTGAAGACAGATGTGCTCCAAGGCTCACCTTGAGCCGAGATTCTGCAAGATATAGGAAAAGATTAGCAAATGCATGTTAACAGCAAGCAGACGTGTTGTTCCACACCTAATTAGGAACCTTTGTTTTCTAACTATCCAGTTTAGATGAGTTGCTGGACGAATAAAACATTTTCAAACTTCTTGAAAATATAATAATATTGTATTTTTAGGTCACTTTCAATGCAGCTGAGATTTTCTGGCTTTGTTCTGTGCTCGTTTGCAAAGCAGCACATCTACAGAGAGCTCTCTTTGACCTCTGTGCTCACTCTGTATAAACCATCAACAATGTAACCTTACTCATTACGGCTGTGTTTCCAGGTAATGGACACCACTCAGAGACCAGTGAGTTTCATTCTGAGATTTGTATTTTAAAGTGTCTTTGTGCTTGTGTTTACAGGCTGCATTTATAAAGATAACTAAAATAAGAACATGACTCCTTATTCAATGTGCTTTTGTCTGAGATTTTAATTTGAATGATTTTGTCTGTTTGACAATCTTAAGAGTTTAAAAGAAGACAACTGGACCTTCTTTCTTGTTTCTTGAGGATGTTTCCTGTTTTGTCTGAAAGGCCTAAGTGCTGATCATGGACTGGAAGTTGATGGTTGCAGATTAATCTCCCACCCTTGCCGTGAGTCATTTGAAGTTGTCAATGTGAGGTGATGCATGCATGCACAGGTTTTATTCTTTGAATGGGTGTGACACTGCCCAGGAAGAAGAGCCACGGCTGCGGTGTATTACATGAATTCAGGACATGAAAATCCTAAGAGTTTACGGTAATCAAAGGCAACTGTTTTTTTGTTTTTTTTATATATACTGTATATATATATTTTTTTTTTTTTTGGTGAATTGAAAAGAAAAGCACAATTTCCTTTGCTGTCATTTTACTTTTACCTTACCTTCCTTCTTTGGAGACAGCGTGAACTTTCAGGAAGCAACACTTTGAAGAAAAAAAAACCCCGTTAAAAACAGCCCCAGTCTCAGCCGGAACCAGAGCATCACTCATTTCTCCCTCTGCATGTGTCAGACATGTGAATGAACACTGGGTCCGATTCCAAACCAAAAATGTAAAAGTTGAAATGTCGACTCAGCTGACAACATCACATTCTCCAGACAGAATACAGTACTGAGAATAAGAAGCTGACTTTTATTTAGACCTTTTGGTGCACAAGGAAAATTGTGAAAACCAGACTTTAAAGTTAACACGGACCACGATCTTGTCATCAGACATTTCCACCGATGGGACAAGCATGTCTTCACTAGGACAGTAGAAAAAGATAAGGAAAATAAACTCATAGACAAAGCTCTTCAGACCTGTAGGTTTCCTCTCTGCACATTTGTCAAATGAGCCAGGAAGCTAGAGAGGACTCCACAGAACTGAACAAGGAGAAAAATACTGTCATCCCATGCTTTTCAGTAGAATCAGATCAAATCTAAAGGTTTGTCTCCAAATACATCTTGCTGCATTTAAAACCATTAAGGATTCTCAGACAGAAGTGTGTTCAACCCAAGGATAAAACAATTAAAGGGCAGCAAGGAGTGTTAATACTTTTACAATGCACAGCTTGCTCTGCAGGTCAAGACTCTTCCCTTAAAGATAAAGCCCACTGTCAAAGAGGCAAAACAAATGAAGAAAAAGTCATTTAGCTGTATGTGATAAATGAGAAAATCATGCAAAAAAATAAATGCGTGCTAGATTTTGAGTTGGCTCTTCTTCCCAGCCAGTTGTATTAAAATTTTGAAACCAAGCATAAACAATTCCCAGAAGAGATGGGTGGGTCAGTGATTCATCTGACTGACCCAACAATGACTTAAAGGCGTGCAGCTTCTCATGATCAGGGCTGAAGAAGGCTTTCAGCAGAGCCGGGAGATGTCTCCAAGAACCATTCAAGATGTCTTGACTGAGAATGTTCACCAACGGTTAGTGTTTGGATTCATTCTTGTTTGTTTTTCAAAGTATCTTTTAGTTTCAGCTGATTCAAACCAGCATAACCTATGGGCACATGATTTTAGGTCAGTGTAGCATGTGGATCAGTCTTATTTACAACCAGAGCAGGAAAGATAACAGTGGAGGGGTTTTAGTGTTGTTGTGTGTGCTGCTCTGGTCGAGTAAACCTTCAGAATCTGTTTGGACGACACACCTTTTCTGCACGAAGCATATGCTTGTGTGTGTTTTCTGAATTTGAGGAACTGAATACGTGACTGTCAAACACATTGCAAAAAATAAAGCTCATCTAATTTGAAAGGCGCTGCATAAGTGTGGATGACATATAACACCGAAAAATTACATTTGTTATTTTTGTAACAGTTTGTGATAGCACACTACAAAAAGACGACAACAAGTGATCTTATTTTGCTATTTGAAAATAAGTGTCTGTACCGATGAGGTGGAGTCTAAAGTTTTCCATTTATCAACACTGAAAAAATCACTTTGTGCGATTGAGTCATGTTTAGCTTTGTTGAAACAGACACTCAGTTGAAAGCAAGGAATTAAATGGTAAATGGAGCTTACTTGTATAGCGCTTTCCAGCCCCCAATGAGGGGCCCCAAAGCGCTTCACAGTACCAGCCATCCACCCATTCATACACCCATTCATACACCGGTAGCGGTAGACTGCCAAGCAAGGTGCTGCCTGTCCTACCGGGAGACAATTGGGGTTAAGTGTCTTGCCCAGGGACACAACGAGGTATACAGTGACCGGGGATCGAACCCGGGACCTTCCGGTCCTGAGCCGGCTGCCCTGCCTCTACACCAGGGGTGTTCAGACTTTTTCAGCATGCGAGCTACTTTTGAAATGATCAAGTCAAAGTGATCTACCTACTATAAGGCCCCGTTTACACGAAAACAACCTGTGGAAACATTAGTGTTGTTTCAATGTTTATTGGGGGTAATAAACAAAAAATAAGCTGGTTTACATGAAAAATGCTGTAGTTTTCATGTCAGTCGGGTTGCCAGATGAGAAATTATGAACTATAGTACAGTACGGTGGCTTTAAAATTATAGTAATTTGACCTAAACTGTTGTGTTTGCTGGGTCAAGATGTTCAAAGATTCAATTCAATTCATTTTATTTATATAGTGTCAATTCACAAAAGAAGTAATCTCAGGACAGAACAGACAATTATTATTTTAATGTCATGCTGCGATCTACCAGTACTACCTCAGAGATCTACCAGTAGATTGCGATCTGCGTAATGAGCACCCCTATAATTAAAAGATTTACGAATTAAAAGACCAAACTCTTCACTACACACTGACTGACTGGACAGAACAACTAATCATGGTCTGTTGTGATCCAATCAGACGTGTAGCGTCCTGGTTCCCATGGGGTCTCTGTAATCTTCAAGCCATTACATGTTTAGCAGTTTATTTCCATCGTAACGAGGAAGTTAACATTTGTCTTTATCACCTCTAGCGTTTCGCACTTGACCCTGAAGTGACAGCGTAACTGTGAATCTTAACTAGAACTAGAGCATGTGTGAAATGACATGCTCAATGTGTGATGTGTTGATTTTAAAATGAAGCTGCTTTAGTTTTCAGAGCTTGGTGTCTGCTCCATGAACTTGGTCGACTAAGTTCTATTAGAAAAATTACAACTCATCTGTCTCAGATACGATAACATGAAGGGGTTAGCTGGGCTCCTTCTCCTCGGAACATCAAGGTGCGCTGCGTTAGTCTAGAGGTTTTAAGTTGTGACATTCGGCCTGCAGCTGGGAGTATTTTTAGCTTGAGCTCGCAGAATTGATGTTGCAAAGTACACGGTGAACTTTGTTGTGGGGTCTGGCCAAACAGTTAAACTGTGGCGTGGAACGTTTAGCCTGCTGACTGCCATTTGTCTGCAGAGGCCTATAGGAGCGCCCGTTCCACACCAGCGGTGCATCGCCCTAACCACTCTGCAGCACAACCCAGCTGTAAATATAGATAGGAAAGATCGCCCCAGATATACATGTGCATCCACGTGCAGACCCGTGTTAGATGTAAGATACACACACACGTTCCGGTGCTGGTGTGTGGCCTTTGTGGGAGGCAACCCCACTAAGGGAACAGAAATGAAACAAAGAGATATGAAACCACAAATAGTGCATTTAACTGACATTTTGTGAGCATCAATTCAGTCAACGGCTTTTTGTTCAGAGTTGCCATTGTTTGCAAAGTGACCCTTTCTGACCTCTGAATGCTGGTTACCCTGCAGTGGGTGCTCACCTCCACCAGGTGGCAATAGATCCATAAGAAAAGATGGAAGAGCCCCTCCGGCAGTCACATCTGATAACATTTAGCAACGTAAACCAAAGAAAGACTCAACTTTTCTAAAAGTTTGGATCCAAATTTTACTTTTTTTATGAAAATATGGGCATAAAGTGAAGCCTCAATTTTATTGGGCTTCTTGTGATTGTGGTTTTGATTATTCATCTTCCATATCTTCATGTGACATAAATAAGGTGTGAATATTCACGAGTTTAATTCTGTGCTTTCTGTTTCTGAAAGTGTCATACACTCACTCTGTTTACTGCAGCCTCTCTGG
>JBBPBX010030166.1:0-30853 GCA_038048925.1 Garcialebias charrua
TTCACACACAGCTGTAAACTGGTTTTAATCCTGATTCTATGTTCACACACAGCTGTAAACTGGTTTTAATCCTGATTCTATGTGTTCACACACAGCAGTAAACTGGTTTTACTTTAATCCTGATTCTATGTTCACACACAGCTGTAAACTGGTTTTACTTTAATCCTGATTCTATGTATTCACACGCAGCTGTAAACTAGTTTTACTTTAATCCTGATTCTATGTATTCACACACAGCTGTAAACTGGTTTTAATCCTGATTCTATGTTCAAACACAGCAGTAAGCTGGTTTTAATCCTGATTCTATGTTCACACACAGCAGTAAACTGGTTTTAATCCTGATTCTATGTTCACACACAGCTGTAAACTAGTTTTACTTTAATCCTGATTCTATGTATTCACACACAGCTGTAAGATGGTTTTAATCCTGAATCTATGTTCACACAAAGCAGTAAACTAGTTTTACTTTAATCCTGATTCTATGTATTCACAGTTACACACAGCTGTAAACTGGTTCTAATCCTGATTCTATGTTCACACACAGCTGTAAACTGGTTTTAATCCTGATTCTATGTATTCACACACAGCTGTAAACTGGTTTTAATCCTGATTCTATGTTCACACACAGCAGTAAACTGGTTTTAATCCTGATTCTATGTTCACACACAGCTGTAAACTGGTTTTAATCCTGATTCTATGTTCACACACAGCAGTAAACTGGTTTTAATCCTGATTCTATGTTCACACACAGCAGTAAACTGGTTTTAATCCTGATTCTATGTTCACACACAGCAGTAAACTGGTTTTAATCCTGATTCTATGTATTCACACACAGCAGTAAACTGGTTTTAATCCTGATTCTATGTTCACACACAGCTGTAAACTGGTTTTAATCCTGATTCTATGTTCACACACAGCAGTAAACTGGTTTTAATCCTGATTCTATGTTCACACACAGCAGTAAACTGGTTTTAATCCTGATTCTATGTTCAAACACAGCAGTAAACTGGTTTTAATCCTGATTCTATGTTCACACACAGCAGTAAACTGGTTTTAATCCAGATTCTATGTTCAAACACAGCTGTAAACTGGTTTTAATCCTGATTCTATGTTCAAACACAGCTGTAAACTGGTTTTAATCCTGATTCTATGTTCACACACAGCAGTAAACTGGTTTTAATCCTGATTCTATGTATTCACACACAGCTGTAAACTGGTTTTAATCCTGATTCTATGTTCAAACACAGCAGTAAGCTGGTTTTAATCCTGATTCTATGTTCACACACAGCAGTAAATTGGTTTTAATTCAGATTCTATGTTCAAACACAGCTGTAAACTGGTTTTAATCCTGATTCTATGTTCAAACACAGCTGTAAACTGGTTTTAATCCTGATTCTATGTTCAAACACAGCAGTAAACTGGTTTTAATCCTGATTCTATGTTCACACACACACAGCTGTAAACTGGTTTTAATCCTGATTCTATGTATTCACATACAGCTGTAAACGTTGGTTACGTATTGTAACCCCAGATTCGATGAGTGATTAGCTCCGCCCTTTAGCTCCGCCTATTGGATAATCTCTCCTGCGTGTCAGCGCCCCACTGAAAACCTAATAGTCCACGCCCACCTACCGGATGGGCCCACCCCTCGGGTCGATATTACCCGTCGACCCTGGTGATTCTTCTCCAAAATAGCTAATCATTCAGCCATTTGGGATACAGGGGTGGCCCAATAGCTAAAGGGCTCCGCTAATCACTCATAGAATCTGGGATTACAATGGCTGTGTCTCAATTCAGGGGCTGCATCCTCATGAGTGCGCATTTGTCGGCCGCATACGTCATTGCCCCGCGCGGAGGACTGTCCCAATTCGAAGACTCCTCCTCATGCGGCCGAGGAATGCGGCCTACTTCCTGCCGAAATCGAAGGATGCATTCGTGGAACCTTCAAGACGGAGGCTATCCCAGAATTCATAGCGCCAGCAGAGATTTCGCGGGGGGGTGGGGACTTTCTGCGTGCAGGGTCGGGGCTGCTGCGTGTTGTTGAGTCATCAGCTCGTTCTGACAACAACCTCAGCGCGAATATTCATTCAACCTTTATTTAGTCATCTCAAACAACCTCAGCTCGAATATATCTCATTAAAATTTAACTACAGAAACGACTAAAAAAAAGTGTTAGCTGAATATACAGTAGGGCTGAACGATTTTGGTAAATAATCTAATTGCAATTATTTTTTCTATAAATTGCAATTGCGATTTAAAATGCGATTATTTTTTAAATATCTTCTCAAGTATTTTTCAACAAACAGAAGAAATAAATCAATCTGTTTTATAATAAACAATGTCAGATTTATTTAAAGCAGAGATTACAATAAAGCAAACAAATCTATGCCTTTTCTTTTCCACCATTTCTATTTTTTCTTGTTTCATAAACATAATAGTAAACGTGTTAAGTGAACTTCCTAACTACTGTCTGAACTTCACATGACAGTTAATAATATAAAAAAATTAGATGTAAAAAAAAAAATAAACTTACTGCTTTCCAGCCAGTAACATCATAAAAAATAAAGTGCAAAAAACAAAAAGAGAATCTGCTTTAACCAACTCGTTATTTTCTGGGAATTCAAACTCAGTGAACACAAAATAAACTAGTATCTGTTCTTATTAAATCTTTTAGATGTAAAAAACAAAAACAATTTTTTCTTCATCTGCTACCTTTCATTTTATATTTTATATATTTTTTCTAATTACATATATGTTAATTATTATGTATTTCATCATTATAAAATGAATAAAAACGAATAAATGAATAGATAATTGCGCAAGGTATTTCCACGTGCCATTATGAATTATGTTCATATGGAGTAATACCTTCAAACAGTTCGGTCAGTGATCCCTGTCGGCTGATACTTTGCTTACTTGAAGTTGAAGCACTGGTTGTTGTAATAATAATAATAATAATAATGAATTCAATTTATAACGCGCTTTTCATTAGTGAAAATCTCAAAGCGCTACACACATTGAATGCTACACACATTCATACACCGGTAGCGGCAGACTACCATGCAAGGTGCTTTCCAGTCCTACCGGGAGCAACTCGGGGTTAAGTGTCTTGCCCAAGGACACAACAACACATGGTGTGGGGAACCGGGATTCGAACCACCAACCTTCCGATCGGGGGACGACTGCCATTACCACTATGCCACGGCCGCCCCCATTCTAGCCATTGTCATTCTAGCCATGCAACCATCGTAAATGTCTTTGTGGTGTTTAAAAAAAAGTGTTGATAAAGATTTGTATCACGTGACCAGTCAAATTGCAGCCTTGCATGTGATATGGAAGGGTGATCAAGCAACGCTGCACACATAGTCCTCCAGGAAGAGCTATAGACGGGTGTTCAATGATGGCCCATCTAACTCTAGACTGGGTGTCAATTTTGGCAGAACCTTCCAGGACCATTGTTTTCCCTGCTGGGATGAGGAATGGAGTTTGGCTCATTAGTCGCACAACCTCTGCACTTCCCATCTGGCTTTTCTTGTGACGCAGTTCCAGAAGTTTCATCACTGCTTTATAGCCATAAGCTTGGGGCTGAAAGGTGGAAAACTCACTGTCAATGTATTGAGCATACAATATCTCCAATGTGTTCATTCCAATAAGCACAGGTGATGTACTCTCTGGACGGACATCTGGAACAACTAAAGCAAGTGTTGAAACCTCAAAATCTGTTCCTAAAAAGTCTTTAGGGAAAGTCAACTGGAGTTCAACATAGCCCAGATAAGGCACAGATTGTCCTGCAGCCCCTTCCACTTCAAGCAGGTTGTTCAATGGCTTTACAGGTTGGTCAGAAAGGTTGTCGTTATAAAAAGAAACTGGAATGGTGGTCACCTGTGAGCCTGTGTCCTGTAAACAGTTACAGTTGGATCCAGATATGTTCAGGATGGCAGAACATTTTGAGCCAATGAGCCCCTTTGGTAATTGGTCTGGAACTCTCTTTTCTATTAACTGTTCTGCACACCGAGTGACTTTTTTTCTATTCCTGGGACAAATTTGATCCCTGGCACCTCTTTGTCCCTCAAAAGGCACCGGACTTAGTTTAAATTATTTTGACGAGAGGAGGTTTGTTGCTTCTGGGCATGCTGCTTTTTCTTCTTGGTAACAAGGGTTGGATTGGGTTCGTTCTGGCACTGTGGTCTCATGTGACCATCTTCACCACATCTGAAGCAGTAGCCTGGTTTGGGCTGAGATGTGGTTCTGCGCGATGATGCCAAAAATTTATCAGGTTTTCCAGGGTGCTGCCTGAAAGTCTGAGTCTTGTGATAAGAGGTGTTAGGCTGGTGAGCAGTCAGTAAGGCTAGCTGTTGCTGGACGTCAGCTAGCTGTTGGGCCAGTCTCTCCGTGGTGCTGGTCAGGGCAGCTAAAGTTCCCTTTTCTTCACCATTACTATGGGCAAACTGAGAATGTGTCGTAGCTTTCTGTTTTGTAGACCCCAGGTGCTGTTTCATGCGCAGGGCTTTTGCTGCTTCCTGGTCTTCTTCTGTACGTAAAAGGAGCAACAGTTCAGCAAAGTTAGGTGGCTTTACTTTTTTCAGTTTCAATTGAAGCTCTGCGATTAAGTTGTCGTCCCAGCACCCACGACAGAACTGTTGTAATAATTGACGGTTGACATCAGCCTCTGCCACACCTCCTCTTTTCATTGCAGAATTCAGCGTAACTTGGAGCCGTTGAAGGTAGGCCGAGGGTTTTTCTCCGACATCTTGGAAAGTATCCATAAATTTAGCAAACAGTTCATCACCATCCTGCACTGTTGCATATGCAGAATCAAGTGTCTCCAAGTACACAGTGGGCAGTGTGTCAGGACTTAGGTGCTTGACTATATCACCAGCTGGCGGCAAGAGACTGTCCACTATCCTTCTCGAACGCTGGAGATCAGACACAGCCGGGTCCTTCAATAACAATTCCACTCCAGACCTCCATGTTTCAAAGTCTGCTTCATGATTTGGTCTGGGTGCACGTCCTGAAAACATTCTGAGCCGTTGATGATGTGTAGAACTGTCTTCATTCTTTACAATGTGCTCCACGACATAGCGCTGGACCTCGGGTGGATGGAGATTTATGCTGGCAGTGGATCGTCTTGGTGTTGGCTGTGAAGTGGAACTAGATCGTTGCTGTGGTTCACTGCCTGAAATTGGGACAGTGGTTAGTGGAACTGACCAACTTGTGACTGATGGTGGGACAGGTGATGGGTTGCTCATTGATGGTACTGGTGGGGACACAACAGCCTCACTATCAGTGGGTTGCTCTTTCACCAGAACAGCAGGTTCGAGTGCAGCAATAGAGAGACCAATCTGAGTCATCATTGCTGTTAGTACTTCACCATAATCCAAACCAGTTAGTTTAGCCAAGTTCTGCAGATCAGATAGACATGATGAGGTTCTGCTTTGCACAGCAAGTGTAGTGCAGACAGTAGGTAAATCAGAAATACAAAAAGAACCAGTATGATCTTCTAATTCCAAAGTGCATGGCAACTTAGGCCGTAACATTTCTAAAGCGGCACTGGAACAAAATTCGACCACAAGTGACTCATGGAATTCAGAGTTAGGTTCAGAAATTATTTCAAATCTATTAATCTCGCCATACTGTTTTAAAAAGTCAAAAACTTCATCCTTACTGTCACTTACTGATATGCCCTCTACCAAGACAGCATTTGTGATTTTAATACCACATTGCAAAAACACATCCATCATGCAAGATAACCAAATGAACCAAAAATACAGATTAAACAACCAAATAACCCTCCTGGCTAGCTCGCCATAAAATATTGTAGCATATATGATGTAAATGCTAAAGATCAGACAAAGTGGTGATCACTCAAAAGTATTAGTAGCAGGCCAGTTATCAGAAGGTTCTAATGTTCGCCTCATGAAGGGTCATGGTTGCATTTGTATTTAAGAACACAAGGACAGAAAATCAGTGCATAAGGTGCTTTGTATTAAATATGATACAGTATTTACAATATGTACAAAAACAAAACAAAAACAACTGTCATCAATGTCCAATAAACAAAATATTTCAATAGATGAACAGATCTCCCAAATTATCCAGACTAAATCCAAATGCTTGTATTAATCCCACAGTTCATGAAATACCAAGGCCAGGGCAATAGTCCAGATAAGATTGAGGGGTTTAAATGTAGTCTGTAACGTCCGCGGGAACTCAATAACCACACCGTGTCGCTTCGTGCACCAAACTTTACTGAACTCAAAACCCCCCACACACACACATTTACCCATGCCGTAAAGCATCTCTTAAAGGCACAGTAACATGTCGTAACAAACAGAGCACACCATTACAGACCCAACAAACACACTAAACACTGTGTTTTCTGAACACAACATTTCCCCCCCTTCACCCCCCTTGAAAACATAACACTTTGCAAAGATTAGCAGATTAATCTGGACTCAATAAAACACAGATTAACAGATCTTCAGTAACACCATCACCCTGTCACATAGTCCCCAAGCCAGACAGGCGGGGCCCTCAGACTCTGGGGCCGTGCTGGCTGTTGAGTGGAGTCGGGCAAAGCTGGTGGAGTATCCCCCACCCGAAAAGTCATTGGCCTAGGCTGCCAACCCAGCGCCGTTGCTGGGGTCAGCGGTGAAACAGATGCTGGTGGGGCGATGACCCTGTGCAGACGGTTTGCGTGCCAACGACTCCCATTTTCCAGTCTGTATGTGGCCGGCCCCAATTGCTTAATCACCCGCAGTGGCTCTGACCAGAATGATTTCAGTTTATTTCTCCGATGACGCCGTTTGATCCTGACCCAATCCCCTGCAGCCAGTGAGGGGGTCTGCACTCGGTGCGTGGCATCAAACCAATCCCCTGCAGCCAGTGAGGGGGTCTGCACTCGGTGCGTGGCATCAAACCTCTCTTTCATCCGGGCCTGCGAACCCTTCACCTGAGCTCTGGCTTTCTGGAGCTCTGGGCTCCCACGTGCAGGAGCTGGCTCAGCTCTCAGACAGTCCAGGGGTTGCTTCAGTTCGCGCCCGATCATCAGCATCGCCGGTGAAACTCCTGTAGTGGGATGCTTGGATGCCCGGATGGTCAAGAGGGTTTGGTTGAGAGCGTCGCTGTATGTTCTCCCCTCCTCCAGACAGGCTCTGAGTCCATTTTTGAGAGTTTCATTGAGTCGTTCCACACCACCATTGCTCTCTGGGTGATAAACTGCTGTCCTGATGTGCCTGATGGAGCGTAGTGTGAGGAACTCTGTGAACTCTGCTGAGGTGAACTGGGCCCCATTATCCGTCGTAACAACACTGGGGAGGCCCCAGCGTCCAAACAGGTTGTCCAGGCAGTCTATGATGGTGTGTGCAGTGATGGAGCTCAGTTGACAAACCTCAGGCCACTTCGAGTGAAGATCATGAACAACCAGCAGGTAGCGAGCGTGAGCAGGTGCCCCCTGAAGTTCCCCACAGATGCCGACCTGAATATGTTCCCAAGGTGAAAGTGGCCAAGGGGTCGGGGTGAGAGGGGCTGTGGCAGGCTCACTCACAGCAAAGCCCAGGGCGAGGAACAAGTCTAGGCCCATAATGTTAGCTCCCTTCCGGGTGATGCAGAACTTGGCGTCAGGCGTAAATTGCTGATCATACTGGACAGGGAGGCGGACCACGCCCAGAGTGTCGATGGGAGAGTGACCGTAGCCCAACAGGGTTGTAGTGGCTGCTTCCAGGGGTGTACGGCTGAAGAAACGATCATACGTGCTTTTATTCAAAATTGACACTTTGGCCCCTGTGTCCACAAGGAGCGGGACGTGAGCTGCACCCACACGACATGTGCAGAGCTTGAACGATGGCTGCAGAGTCTGTACAGTGTTAATGGGAACCACAGAAGTATCCTGGCGAGCTGAAGAGGAGCGGCAGCAGCGTGCAAAATGATTCAGTTTATCGCATTTATGACAGAGTTTCCCATGTGCAGGACATGACTGGTCTCTAGTTGCATGGTTAGTGGAGCCACAGTTACCACAGCTCCTGGCCCCCCTCCTGCTGGGCCCCCTGTCCACTCTCTGCACATCCCAGCTGCCACTCGGCCAGTCAGCCCCCTCCTCTGTGTGATAAACGGCCGGTGTTGATGACGTCACTGGTTCGTGCGCCGCGCGGGAGAATTTTCGCGCCTCTGTTAGTGCTGTTTCAAGCTGCTTTCAAATAACCAGAACGCCCGCCAGCGTCATGGAGTCTGGTTCTAATAACAGTCTCTCCCTCAGTTGGTCACACGACGTCTTTTCTATCAGCTGATCAACTATGAGTCCATCTTCTAACGCCCCAAAGTCACAGAGTCTAGCCAGCTCTCGTAGTGCTGAGACGTAGTTGGCGACAGACTCACCCGGCCGCTGCTTCCTCTGACGAAACTCGAAGCGGTGCATCCGCCGGCTCCGCCCGGAGCTGAAATGAGTCCTCAGTGCAGCTGTAGCCGTGGCGTATTTATTGTCCGCTAACGTGAGCGTGGCGAGGATTCTCTGACCCTCCTGGCCCAGACAATGGCGGAGGAGCGCGCACTTCCTCGCTTCCGCCAGTTCAGTGTGTCCCAAAGCCAGCAAGTAGTCCTCAAACGCTGTCAGCCATCTGTCCCACGGGACGGCTGGGTCGCCGGGGACAGGGAGGAAAGGTGGCGGTGGTGGTAACGCGAGTCCGGACATCCTCGTCTGCCAAAATGTAACGTCCGCGGGAACGCAATAACCACACCGTGTCGCTTCGTGCACCAAACTTTACTGAACTCAAAACCCCCCACACACACACATTTACCCATGCCGTAAAGCATCTCTTAAAGGCACAGTAACATGTCGTAACAAACAGAGCACACCATTACAGACCCAACAAACACACTAAACACTGTTTTCTGAACACAACATAGTCAATGAAGACCAAATAAATGTTCAGGAGCCTTTAACGCTTGTAAAGGTTTTAGGGTGTGTGTGTAGGGAGCAAGCCACAGCATCTCCTACCGCACAAGACAACTCAGGTTCTGGCTCCGGGTTCTTTGGGCCTGAAGCCTAGTGGTAGCTCGCCATCATGGGAAACCTGGCCTCCATCATAGGAAATCTGGCCTCCCTCATAGAAACCTGGCCAGTTTGCTTGTTTCTGGTCTTAAGTACAAAACAGCAGTTTCTCACAGCTTAGAGACATCTAAAAGCTGAGAAGCATACCAGTAAGTATATGACAGTCCAAAAATAAATTCATCTAAAATTGTTTAATGCCCACCTGCAGCAGCTCTGAACTTCCTCAGTCACACACACCTGCTCTCCCAGGTAATGGGAGGAGTCATGTTTTTCTATGAAACTCAAATCCCGTGAAATCTCATGAGATTTCACACTTAGTCTCAAAATAGTGGACAAGGTAAAAGCATAAAATTAAGGAAATAGAAGCACCAAAATTGACTGGGTTCAGGGTATCCGCGGGGTTGTAAAAGGTATTAAAAGGTAGTAAATGAAATTAACACAAATTAAGGCCATTAAAAAGTATTAAAAAGTAATAAACGTCATCTGACGAGGTATTAATTTTTTAAAAACCTACACAACTATATTTTTCTTGTTCTGTCGTCTAAAAAAAGGTCTGTGAATTTATTTATCTTTTCTAATTTTATGTTCCAAGTAGGACCTTAGCTAAAACAAAGACGTCATATCGTCAGTCAGTGTGCGCGCGCACCTACAGCTGGTATCATGTCTGTAAAAAGAAACAGGAAAGGATCACGGCTTTATCCTCCGACATTTAACAAGAAATGTACCTAAACAATTGTTTGTTAGCTCGAAATTATAGCAAAAGGGGTGTCTCAGTCTAACGTTTTCTTAATAAAAGTACTTTAATGGTTAAATCGGCTTTATTTAAAAAAAAAAAAAGTGTCGCTGCCTCAGTGCCTGTGTGCTCCGTGATCGCTCAGCGGTGACAAACAGGAAAAAGGAGCGCGGCTCGTTTCGCCGACATTTAACAAGAAAATTACCTAAACAATTATTTGTTAGCTCGAAATTATAGCAGAGGTGTTTTTCTGTCTGTCATTTTCTTAATAAATGCACTTTAATGGTCAAATTAGCTGCATTTCGCCACCGTGGTGCAGCTTGCTGCTGGGTTGAAGGTTCAAGCAGAGAGGTGGGGAGAGTATGGCAGGCCGATTGACTCATTAATAGCTAGTGAAGATTCTCAGTCATCCAGGACATGGTGAATTCTAAAAAATGCAATAAAAAACAAAGTATAGTATAATAGTATAATAAATAGTATAATAAATAAAGTCCAGTTGTTTTTGTCTTGAACTTTTTTAAATTTGTCATTATAGGCACGTTTTCTTATTACATGATACAACAGCATGCCATACTATTACTACAATAGATATCATGAACTGTTTTTTTTTTTCAGTCAGAATGAATGAAACGGTCATATTTCAGTGTTATGGTTTATAAATATGGGGAAAAAAATCTATAAATATGTCACTTCGTCCTATAAGTTGCAAGGCATGTAAATTATGCAAAAAACTGCAACTTACAGGATGAAAAATACAGTACTGTAGTTATTATTTTCTACCTCTCTTTTTGAATTATCCATTCATTCAACCTTTATTTAGTCAGGTAAATCTTTTGAACCTCATGGGCTCATTTACGAAAGCGACCTGCTAAAACTAAAGAACAATACCATACCATACCATTTTATTTATAAAGCACTTTAAACAGGAACAAGTCCACACCAAAGTGCTGGACAAACAAACACGCACAGCACAAACAATGAACAGCAGTGGTAGAATTTCCTTAAACAATAAACAATAAACAAACAAACAATAAACAATAGAAAACAAAAGAGAGAAAAAAACAAAAGAAAGTTTTTTTTAACAAAGTATCAAAAAACTAGCAAAACATTATAAGGTAGACGTATAAAATCAAAGACAGGAACAAATCTGCATTGGTTTTTGCCAGGATTCCAACAGATTCTGAAAACCATTTAGAGAAGTCAAGGTCGAGAGCTTCAGATCTTTTTGTAAGATATTCCATGAAGCAGGAGCGGAGTAGGAGAAGGCCCTTTTTCCAAGTTCAGTCCTCACTGACGGAACACTGCAGGTAATCATGTCCTGAGAGCGCACACTGTAGCTGCACTCACGTAAAGACATGTAGGAGGAGATGTATGAGGGCAGCAGACCAAGAAGATTTAAAGATGAAAATGTACCAGTGGAAGAGTCTGCGTGAGGTTAATGATGTCCAGTTAACCAGTGAATACAGGGTGCAGTGGTGGGTACGATAATCATAACCAGTTATGTGCATGTGTTCAGTGTTGAATTATTTTAAATAAACTGTTCTGTTTTCAAGTTTACAGTTTTTGTTTGCCATTAGAGATATGTTATGTGTGGGAACAATTAAACTTTTTCTCTTGGGTTAGATTTAAATAACAAGTAGGTCAGTGCTAGCAAATTGATGTATCCAGTAATTGTTATGAAACTACATTTACTACCAAAGTTTAGGAAGAAAATGACAGTAATCTATCACTTTACAATTAGTTGCTCTAAACTGAAGTACAACAGGTTGCCGCTACGGTTACAGCTCGGTGCCGTGATGGTATTAAAAAAATATTTTGATGGTATTAAAAAGGTATTAAAAGGTATTAAATTCAACTCTGGAATTTCTGCATATACCCTGGGGTTACACCTACAAATGCGATTAACATCGTTAATAGTCAGCTTGGGCAAGCCCTGCAAACACGAACACCTCGAATAAAACC
Source organism: Garcialebias charrua (assembly GCA_038048925.1). Taxonomy (NCBI): domain Eukaryota; kingdom Metazoa; phylum Chordata; class Actinopteri; order Cyprinodontiformes; family Rivulidae; genus Garcialebias; species Garcialebias charrua. Next base: position 11,742 of record JBBPBX010030166.1, read on the forward strand.
TGAATGAGTCATAGAAAAAGTAGAAACATCCCGTAGATAGAACGGATGAAGAGCAGGGCGAGCTCCATGCCGCCGCTAAACAGATGTCGCTGACTGACATCCCACCATGCAGAGCTGTGGATGAAGCCATCGCTCGCGTGGAATGTGCCCGCAGAGATGTAGGAGGTTCTTCTCCAGCAGCTTTGTAGCAAGGTTTCCGCGGGGTCTTAAAAAGTCTAAAATTTCAAAATCTTGATTTTAGGCCTAAAAAAAAGTGTTAAATTTGCCGAATTATTGCGTTGAAGTCTTAAATTTGTTTTGAGGAGGTCTTAATTTTGAGCGCCTTGTAATCCTGCCTCAAGCCTAACCCATTTGTGCTCATGTTCGATGAAAGCCTGAATCGAGCCACCAAAACCAAGCAGCTGGACTTACACCTTCGTTTTTGGGAGGGGGGACAGGTACAGTCCAGATACCTGGGATCCCAGTTCATGGGGCATTCAACAGCTAATAACTTAATGAAGCATGTAAAAGTAAGTAAACGTTTTATTTTTAACAAACATGTTTATATGACAGCTTTAGTTTTCAGATGCAAATTTGATCAACCTGTTTAGGCTGTATATTTCTGTAAATGGGTTTTATAAGTATACAGTATTAGTACTAACTTATATACTGTATGTGTTTGTTGACATAAGTTGTTGTTTGAGGACTCTTTATTGATTTTGTTTGAATTTAACTTTTTGAGGAAAAAGGGAGCAGATATAATTGACCTTTCGCAAAACCCCGCCCCCAACCGGCCATTGTCCAATCACACGTCACTAGCATCTCCGGCTATGTAAGCTAGGTCCGACATTCTACAAGATGGTGAAGCGATGCGCCTATGGATTGTGTAAATCAGACAGCAGGTATCCCAAGAGTTTGTCTGGTGGAGTCTTGTTTTTTCCCTTCCCAAAGCCGAAAACACAACTGGAACGGTGTCAACAATGGATAAAACAGTGTGGAAGGCCTCACTCCCAGCTTAATGTCTCGAAGATAAACAAGCATTCGTATGTATGCTCAAAGGTAAGACAAACATTCATTGTGACTGTCCTGCTCTAGAAGTAATAATTATAATTTCAAGAAAGGTTATTATTAATATTCATTGTTGTGTATTATTTTGGATATAATTTTTAGAAGATTACCCTCTTACGTTTAGTAAGCTCATTAGCATTAGCTAACTTTAGCGAATGTTTACATTAGTTCACTGTCGGGTCTCGATGCTGTGAACCCTATACGATATCATGTTTAGTCAGTTTCACTACATAAACTTGACTAGCTAATTAACATTTTCTCTTTTAACAAGCATCTTGAATCGTTTTTTTTTATATCTGTCATTTAGCACAGAGCCCCCCTCCCCTTGTCTTACCTCCCTCGGGGGTTCGGTCCGCTCTGTAGCATGTTAGCTGCTCCAGCTGGACAGCATGGTCCAGAACGTTGTTGTTGAGCCACGTTTCCGTGAATACAAACACACAGCAGTCTCTCACAGTCTTTTGTGTCGTTCGTAGCAGGCGTATATAATCCAATTTGTTGTCCAAGGAGCGCACGTTAGCCAGAACCATGGATGGGATAGCCGGCCTGTGTGGGCTAGCTGCTAGCCTAGCTCTGATACCTCCGCGTTTACCCCGCTTCTGTTTTCTGTCACGCCGCTTGTGGCGTTTCCATGGCGGGCGCGGTGAAGCGTCACGCCGCTTGTGGTACTTCCACGGCGGGCGCGATGAAGGGAAGGTCGGGGCTGGCTTCCGGAGCAGCTCGCAGTCACGAAGCTGATGTAACTCCGCGCTAACACTCACCGGCTACAGAAAGCTTGATGGGCGTAGCAACAGTAACTAAGGGGGCGGGGCTTCTGCGAAAGGTCAATTACATATTTTCTTTCTGCTTCTTTTAATTTTATTTATGACTCGTTGTTTTTATCATAATAATAATTGTATATTTTTTTGGTTGAATGAATGAATATAATTTAGGCCTGTGTCTCAGTCAAAATAAGACAGAATACAAAGTCTGAAGTCTCATATTTGTTTGTCTTTCCTCAGGAGTGTGTGGACCCTCTTGACCTAAGGAGACTTGTGTCCATTTCAATAGATGGGCCCAATGTCAATTTTAAATTTTATGAGCTCTTCCAACAAGAACATGCAGAAATGTACGATGGTACTCAACTTATTGCTGTGGGGAGCTGTGGACTCCATTACACAATGCAGTCAAAAGTGGCTTTTCCCTATGGCAAGTAGAGAAACTGCTGAGAGCCATGCACACATTATTTCACAACGTGCCAGCCAGGAGAGAAGACTACACTGCTGTGACCAAATCCACCATCTTCCCTTTATCTTTCTGTGGTCACCGTTGGCTTGAAAACCAGCCTGTGATTGAAAAGGCTATTGAAGTTTGGCCGTCACTCACACAGTACATAGATGCTGTAAGAAGAAAACTGCTCCCAAATCCTGGAACAGCATCTTTTGATACAGTGGAGGAAGCCATGAAGGACCCTCTCATCTTGGCCAAGCTACACTTTTCCTTGACTGTTGCCAGGCTTTTCAGTTCCTTTTTGAAGAGGTACCAGACAGATGAGCCATTGATGCCTTTCCTCAGCAATGACCTGGCTCAGTTGATTAAGGTAGACTTTTTACAGACAGCCCCGTACATGTTCATCCCAGAACTAGAACTACCTGTACTACTGTTGCTGCTGCTGAAATTGTGTATAGTTTGAGATTTTTATAATTCATGGTAATTTCATTTTCTTTTGTTAGAGTCTGCTCAGACGCTTCATTAAGAGAGAGGTCCTCCAAGATATCTCCACACTGCAGCTCATCAAACTGGATGTAGCTGAAAAGAAGAACTGGCTCCAACCAAAGACATTGACATCGGGTGCAGAATCCGTCATAAAGGTTAGTGTGATAATTTAGAAATATATTTTTGTAGATTGTGTTCAGCGATTTGTACCAGTATATTGTACTAATTATTGTCTGCTTTATTCTCCTGTCTAGAGCAAAAATACTTCTGAGCTCAGGGTCCTTGAATTTAGAAGAGACTGCATGCAGGGACTTTCCAACATAGTCAGAAGAATGCAGGAGAAGAGCCCTCTCAAATATCCAGCAGTTAGGCAGATGGCGTGTCTGGACCCCTCTGCCATGTTTAGAGATGCAGACAAGTGCAAGAGGCAGATGAAATGCCTTGTTCAAACATTTCTGCAGAACAAACAGCTGACGGGAGGAATTTCTGCTGGTATGTACAAATGGAACATTTATTTAAAACAATAATTTTAAATTGAGAATACTGTATTAAACAACAATGTAAACAAATAGAACATTAATTTAAAACAATAATTGTAGGTTCTGTACTTCAGCAATTTTTTTGCATCATTTGATATTTATACCAAAAATTATTTGATATTTATACCAAAAATAGGAACAAATAATACAAGAGTGCATAACATTCTGTAACTTAAATGACCAGTATTAGCTTAATTGCCTGGATTTCTCTAAAACAATAAAATAAAAATCTAGGAACAAATAATTAATCCATCCCTCACCTTTAGCCACTTCTTCCTTTATGAGTCATGGGGGTCATTGGTGTCCATGTCCAGTCATCACTGTGCGAGAGGCGGGGGACACCTGGACAGGTCTCCAGTCCATCACATACAAATAATTCAAAATATATAAATACAGACAAAAACAGACTTCAGCCTACCATAGTGCATTAACCTTTAACTCAAGCATTATAAGAGGGAGACAGTAAAGCCCCCAGTATACCTGTGCGTACTCCCTATACGCCTCTGTACGACATACGTACGCTGTGGCAAAAGCGTAGCCCCCGCATAGCCCCTCAGGGCACGAACGCGCAAAGCTCTTTTTTTACGACCGCGCACGCTTGCGCGGTGTCTGACCATAAACTTCCCCGGCGCCTGACTGTTTTGTATGTTACACAAATGAATTAAATTCCTCTTCTTTATCCTTTTCTTTTGTTTTTTTGGCCAAAAGTCAAGTAATCGCTTCTTCCTCCGTTCACTCCATGACTGAAATGAATGAATTCAGGTCCTACCTGGCTGCGCGAGGTTTTAAATATTCCCTGGTGGACTGTGGGCTGCAGGAAAAGCGCTCCCTGTTTTTATTTTTATTTCTTAGAACTTTTTATAACATATAAAGTAGAAACACCGCAGCAGAACACCGCAGCGGGCTGCAGCGGACTGCTCATGATGAGTTCTCAAGTTCTCTCACTGAGCTGTCAATCATTTCAGTAGGCGTGTCAGCAAAGTGACCAATCAGCGACCTCAGTTTCTCCCCTCTGCTCGCAGCTGCAGAGGGGGACAGCTGCAGCTGTTCACATTTAACAACAAGGATTTGGAGCGAAACAACAAGGATTTGGAGTGAAAACGCGAGCATTTGAAAGCATAGCTTCTGAAGCTATAACAGCGAACGCATGCGCACAAAATGCGCGCGTAGAGTGGCGTAAAGGGAGGACGCTGAGGTCTATTGGAGGCTTAATGCTGTTATTGCTAGTATCACTCAGCCTTCTGTGAATACCAAACAACCATCAGGGTGCTAACGATCCATTGTTAGGTTGATGGTCCTCCTTGATCATGTGAGCAGCTGGTTTCAGCTGTAATCAGCCAACTGGTTGATCCACTGTGAGAGGGTGCTAAAGACTGAGCTGAATACCAGACTTAGGGCCAGTTTACACGGCGCGTATTTTGAGTGTAACCGCTACTTTCTCTTTGCGACTTTGCTTATCACCTACACGACGCTGCTGGCCCCCCTCGATGACACCGATACTTTTCTGACCCTGCTCTCAAGGTGGAAGTTTTTCGCTGACCCCCCGCTGATAATGTAAACATCTCCCGTGGAGCTTTTGTTATCAACCACATGCGCGCAGCCCGCACGCGCGGACAGTGACATTTCACGTGTCACGTTGCAAAATATAACAGTTTAACAATAATAAACAGTATTTATGTTGGCGTGGGAGATGTAAATTTATCTGAACTACAGTATCTATCTGGACTCGTTACATTTTTTAAACAGTGCGTAACGTGCTGTGAAAATGAAGACACAGGTTTATTTTTTATTTATTTATTTATTCAGCACCAAAGTTTAAACACAAACACTGAGAATTAAACTGAACACACTATTAAAACACGTGAACCGAACTGTAACTACGTTAATGAACTGGACTCTTGCTGTGTGTTCATCTGGACCCATCAGAACCGCCGAACCGTCTGCCTGTCAACGACAGCTTCTCCACCTGGCAGAAATAAATAAATAAATAAATAAAAACTCAGTTGTTGTGTGATCAAAGTAAACACAAGCAAACATTATATTAAGAATGTTGATTTACCTGCTGTAAGTCAGCTGTTTATCACGGCGTAAAGTCCGGTTCTGGTCCACAGTCCACTCAGCGGTTCTGGTCCACAGGCTCAGTGCAGCTTGTTAGATGAAGCGGGTCCCACTGACTCAAATCTGTTGACTCTTATCCAAATTCCAGCTTTAACTTGTTGTTAACTTGTTGACAACAACTTGTAGTTAGCTGATTTTAGCCAGAGAGGAAAACAGACGAGGCAGCTGCTCTGTTTACCTCAGGCAGCGCATGCGCAGTAGTGAAGGTTCCAAAAATCACAGCGCCATCTAAAGGCCCAGCATGGTAACTACAGTGAAATCATGAGGACGGGGGGTGGAGGGGGAGAGAGTCGTATCCACAGAATTCGACAGTGTCAACGCAAAACTTTTCACCTAATTAACATACCCAAAACATCCGTTTCCCCCACACAGTGTCCGTGTAAACAGGGCCTTAGCTTTTTTAGATTTTTCTACCTGGATTATTGAGCATGCATCAGGGTAAAATTAAAAATTGATTTTGGAGCATTTAGAATAGATTCTTAATCGCTTGGACTAAGAATCTAGATTCTTTAAAAAATAGATTTTTTTCCTACACCCTTATTTGACATGGACCAATATAAATGTAGATGCAACTGATATTTGTTCATTTTCCGTTACAGGTTGTTGATGTATTGTAATTGATGTGTTGTAATGATTTTAATTCTTTTTGTCTTTTTTCCTCTTTTTTTTTAAGGGGACAACATCATCCAACAATTTGAAGCCATGAGTGCAGGAATGAAGAGTTCCTTTCCTTCACACCACTGCAAAAGAGGCTGGATGTCTTCTTGAGCACCTACCTTAGTAACTACCCAGAGCTTTTTGCTTTTTGCCAAAAGCTTTTGATTTTGTCTCATGGACAGGCAACTGTTGAGAGAGGTTTTTCAGTTAATAAGGAAATCGAAACATGCAACATGCAAGAGGACACTGTAATTAGAGATGCTCGATATTGATTTTTTTGCCGATATTCGATATGCCGATATTGTTTAACACTTAATTTCCGATTACGATATTAACCGATATTACAAACCGATATTAAGGTGAAATTATATATCTCCTGTCAGGGACATTTTGTCTGCTTTATTGTGTTGCCCCACTGGATACATTCCATAGGCAAACAGTCTGTAGAAAATAAGAACCATTTCAACTGAAGTTGTGGAAAAATTGCCATATTTGTTTTTTAAAAAATATCTTAAACAATAGGTTGGATCATGCTCTCCCTGAGATAATCCTGACAATACCCACTATAGCTAGGACAAATTTGACTTAACAAATAAAATTAAACATTGTAGCTGTAAAAGTGCTTGGAACATGTAATGTCAACTAAAATAACAAGTAAAATGTACAACCTACTATAATTTTTAATTGTTAAATAAAATGTGGCTGGCAACAATAACATTTTGAAAACTGCACATTTCTATGAGGTACAAATAACACTTGAGAAATGAGGTAAACTGCAAAGAAAAGAAACAAAAGTGCACAAATATGGACAGCCTTGTCTCTGGACCCCAAGCGTTGTTGCCAAACCCAGGTGATATTTTATCGGGCTTTTGTTATCGGAAGAGAAACCGATACCGATGTGTAGAGATTTTACATTTTTATGCCAATATCGGTCCGATAATATCAGTAGGCCGATATTATCGGACATCCCTAACTGTAATGGTAAATGGAGCTTATTTATATAGCGCTTTCCAGCCCCCTATGAGTGGTCCCAAAGCGCTTTACAATACCAACCATCCACCCATTCATACACACATTCATACACCGGTAGCGGCAGACTGCCATGCAAGGTGCTTTCCAGTCCTACCGGGAGCAACTCAGGGTTAAGTGTCTTGCCCAAGGACACAACGACACATGGACACATAAAGCTGATGATGATGATGATTCACTCATAACATCCTTATTTTTTTAAAATTTTTAAATTTTTATTTATTTTTTCAACCTTGGCTCTCAACGGAGGCAGTCGCAAGTCCTTCCCTCTCCCGTCCTCCCCCCCCCCCCTGCTGCCTGCAGCTCTTCAGCTAAGCACCTCGAACGCAAATTAAGATGGATTGGAGGTTTGGGCATTCGATTCTACGAACAAGATTTCTACAGAAGAAATGGCACAAGGGGAGCCTTTCCACCCTCACAGAGTGACGAAGAGGATACGCCATGGATTCCTGTGGGGGGATGGTGTGCGTCTCGCTCTCTGTGCTCTGCTCTGTGGAGGTGAAGAATCTGGTTTATATTGGATTATGATGGCAGCGCTTTGCTTTTTGGCGTTTGTGGAGCACTGGTCTATCGCAAAAGAGGGGTGAGACTTCAGCAGGACTAATGCCTGGAGCACCCGACGTCTGGTCTGCGCGGTGACCTCGAGAAATCAGCTGTTTGCGAGCTTATCCAGAGGGTGAACGGATCACCCTCGGACTGGGACTTTGCACGCTGTGGTCAACATCTGAGGTCAGAGCTTGGATCAGTGGAAAAAGTCCCGAATTGGATCATTTTTGGAACAGAGTCGCCCTTACAGACTGAAGGCTACAGAAATTACAATGTGAGCCTGAAATGAAAATATTTGTCAATTCTTATCTGACTCCCTTGGAAACAGCCTTGGAAAAGGCTGGATATCTAATTTCTCCTGAGATGTGCTTTACTGTGGAAAAACAGCTGCTCTCTTGTCTTGTCTGCTACCCCCCCCCGGAGAACTTTTCTATGAGCGTTATCGGAGGCCGGCTGGTCAGACTGTCGCTATCTGGTGTCTCATGGACAGAATCCTCCCTGCCTCAGTCTCAACATGCAACATGTAACTGTGTTAAATGTGCTTATTGGTATGTTTTTTTACTGTGTCATGTTGTGTCTTGGCAGACAAAATGTGATACATTTTTTTTAATACCAACGCTGTGACCCTTATGGTACTTTCCTTTTTTCACACCTTTGACCTTCATCCCGAAACGGATGAGAGAGGCCGCGCTGAAGAGCATGTCATGTGTTCTGAATAAGCAGCAGCTTTATACACTCATTCCATCTTCAGGATGACTGTGAATACATAATCACGCTGTATTGGTAACAACTGGTGCAATGTTAATAAAAGCTCTTGAATCTTGAATCTTGAATCTTATGACATTCACATATAGGAACGTGAGGTGGGCACTATGGCTATGGGTGGCGGGATGACACTACTCTCGTCCCGTAATAGCACAGAGACTTGTATGTGACTATGTCATTCGAAATGGAAGACATGGAGGCATAACCAAAGTCCCTCTCACAAAAGAACTCTTGAACTCAGCGGCATCAGCCAGGAACAGATACCGTCTTCATCTTGAAACGGAGAGAAAGGAGTCTTTTGCACAGGGCCAAAAGAGAAAGACGGCAGAGGATTACCTGGAGGAACTCAAAATAAAGGAGGACCACAGTACAAACAGTTGCTGAAACTCTTTCCAAAGATGCAGACAAATTTGCAGAGCAGGCTGAAGGCAAGGTTGGCAGTCAGATGGCTCAGTTGATAACGAAGTCAAACGTTCTGAGGAGAGCTAGCAAGGATAAAGCAGCTGAGCTGAAGAACATTAAGGAGGAGATTCTTGCTAAGGGAGAGGAGCTCAGATTTATGTAGTCCACATACAAGCATACATATATCGTATACATACATATATTATCCATAACACTGCATGTAAAATGTGTTTGTTTCGTTTTTTCAATAAAGTTACTTCTCAAGTAATTAAGTAATTATGCATTTCTTCTGCACATTTCTGTCGTGTACATATGCTGTGAATAGGTCTTAAATTTGATTCATACTGGTCTTAAAAAGGTCTTTAAAAGTCTTAAATTTGAGTTGTTCAAACTTACACAAACCTTGTGTAGGCCTCTGTTACGGCTTCACACAGCCAGTGAGAGAGGCGCTGCGAGGACTGAGCACGACCAGCTGAATTGTCCTTATGGTGGACAAACAGACTTTGAGAATGATGCACACCCGCTGTGCGTGCCACATAATTTCTGAGTGCTCTGACCGGGCACAATAAATGTGACCTAGCTTCCTCCTCTGATGCAAGAGGAGGGAGATGGAACCCACTCAGTGTTATTGTCCATGATCTAAAAACTGCTGGTGATAGACTTTGGTATGAAAACCGTGTTAGGCCTCAAAGTCGCAGAGCTGCCATCAGGTTTAATTTGAAAACAAGAGGGAGCCGCAGAAAATGCACATAGGTCACCCACCCTTTGAAAACGTGAGTGCTAATAGCAGAGCAGTTTTAATGGACAAAAACTTTGTTGACACCTCCTCTAGTTGTTCGAAGGGAGCTTTAGTTAAGCACCTAGAACTAAGGTCAGGTCCCACTGGAGGGTGAGGTCACGCTTCATGGGTCTATGGCTTCTAACGCCCTACAGGAAAACGTTTCATCAGAGGATGATTGAATAACGTCCGGTCACCAACTCCTCGTGACACGATGAAAAAGCTGAAGAGCTGTCTACTTAGACGCATAAAACGGTGTTGTGGACGAAGCTCGAGCATTTTATATTATTTGGAGCACAGCTGGGGTGAGGCCTAAATCTTTTAGGTGGCGCCGCTCAGCTTCCAGGTCCAGAGGCGTTGACCCATCCCTGGGAAGTGCCTGATCGCCCCCCTTTGCTTGGAGGAGTGCATCTTATCTCCATGTTAACTGTAGGGGACTGTCCACTACCAGTCCCTGCAGGTCCAGGAACCAAGGAGCATATTTGCGTTCTGGAGCCACGAGGATGTGACAATTTCTCTTCCCGGACTCGCTCCCGTGCCTGTGGAACGAATGGTACTGGTGGAAAAAACAAATAACCTTTTTTCTGGCCAGCATCTGTGCGCAAAAGCATCCACTCCCCGAGGAGGATTGTCCCTGTGGTTCACAGAGAACCAGGGAGAACATTGAGTGATATTCTGGGCTGTAAAGAGGTCTATTTTTGCACGACCGAACCTGGCCCAGATCTGATTTATTATGTCTGAGTGGAGTGCCCAGTTCCCGTGGCGTGGGCCTCCTCTCGACATGATGTCTGCTCCCGCGTTCAGCACTCCAGGGATGAACACTGCTTTTTATGAGAGCAGGTTCTAGCGAGCCCAAAGCAGCAGTTGCTTGGTAACGCGCAGTAACTGAGCTGAACGAGATCCCCCCTGACGATTGATGTACGAGGCTGCCACCTGGCTGTCAGTGTGCACCAGTACATGCTGATGTTGAACCAGAGGAGTAAAGTGCTGTAACACTTTCTGGACTGTCATTAGCTCCAAAAAACGTTTATGTGGAGGTGAGTGTGGTTTGGCCACCTACCTCCTACCGAATGGGACTGGCACATTCCCCTCCTCCCATTAGAGGAGCATCTGTGCTGTCAGATTGGTTGCTCTCTGCTTCAAAAAGCCAGGGATGTGTGCCGTCGCTGTGGCGCAGAGAGATAAGCGGGCGCGCACATATGCTTGAGGCTTTCGCCTCTCCACAGGCGTTGCGGGTTCACGTCCCAGACCCGACGAGCTCCTTTCTGTGGTGTCTCCCCCCCCCTCCGCCGTTTCACCCTCTCCAATAAAGGCCACTAGTGCCCAGAAAATGTAAAAAATATAAAAAATAAAAATAAAAAAAAAGCCAGGGATGTGAATCAGTCCTTCTGGTGGACATTCTTCTGCAGCTGTTTTATTGTGAGCATATGAACTCTATCCATAATGGATTTGTTGAAAACGACGAATCCAGACTGGTCTCAAGCCCCCCTTTCTTCTTGGGAAACGAGAAAAATAGTGAGAATAAAACCTTTACTCTGTTCACTCTCTGCCACCTTGGAGATCACTCCCTTCGTCAGCATTTCCTGAATTTCTGACAGCAGGGAGGAATTTTGTTTTGGGTCTGATAACACTGTTTTCAGGATCCCCCTGAACGGTGGTGATTTTGCAGCGAACTGGAGTGCATAACCCTTTCTTATGAAAGACCAGGTAGTCGGTGGGGCCTCCCTCCGTTACCTTAGTAACCCCCGGGGGCCCCGCCCTAAAGGGAACTGATTTAGTGCGTCAGCGACGTATTTCGTCCCTGCGTCTGACGTCGTTACGTTTGTTGTTGTGGCGAGCACGCGCCTTGGTGGAGCGTTGCTCCTGCTGGGCACTGCTCGCCTTTTAGGTGGCGGTGCCCGTTCAATCTGAGTGTTTTGTGTCTTTTTACCTCGTCTGGAGCTGTTGTAGAGCTGCAGAGAGGTGGCGCCAGTCATGTACGTGGGACGCCAGTTAAACACGTGATGAGACTGTAACAGAGCTCTGCTGGCCTGCGCGTGAGCTAAGCTAGCGACACGTGACTCAATGTGAAGCAGCAAGCTATGGGTTTTACACGGCATCGTCTGCACGGCACAAGGTTTCATAACATGGCGTCTGGATGTTTAATTACCTTATTGTGTTTTCTGCTGGGCAGTGTTGAAACTGGGCCAGCGGCATTTGAATTTATGAGAGGCAGCGAGCTGAGGATTTTTTACACGGTTTCGACTGCGCGGCACGAGGTTAATAAACACGGCGTCTGGATGTTTAATTACCTTTTGTGTCTTCTGCTGGGCAGTGTTGAAACTGGGCCAGCGGCATTTGATTTTATGAGAGGCAGCGAGCTATGGATTTTTTACACGGCTTCGACTGCGCGGCACGAGGTTAATAACCATGGCGTCTGGATATTTAATTACCTTTTCGTGTTTTCTGCTGGGCAGTGTTGAAGCTGGGCCAGCGGCATTTGATTTTATGAGAGGCAGCGGGTTGGGTTTTTTACCCGGCACTGACTACACATGAACAGGATCACCAAACATGAAACATTCATTTATTGTTACCTTGTTTGAGCTGTTTTTACTCAAGGACACCCGACTGCCGAAGGCTAGTCTGTCTGTGGTGGGAAGCATGTGTGCACGTGCGGCTGTGGAGTTATTCGGCCCCACAGACAAGCCCGAAAACATGAGAGAAAACATATTTAAAACATTTTGTTCTTTTGTTTACCTCATCGCACACGCTTCCTTTTCTTCTTCTGAGAGGCTTTGCTCTAGTGGGGGGCAACGATGGGAGGACTTCTCAGTGAAGCCCTCCACTCTCGTGATTCCCACAAAGGAGGTTGTTGGGGCCTTGATTTTTACGGGCGCTGCAGCAGCCTCGTTCCAGAGTGCCGTCACGGTCGGGAGGCGAGGCCAGACTGAGTCTGGACGTCGCTGCGACGTGGTGCCGTACCTCAAGCCCGCTAGGTCGTTCGGCCTAGGGGGAGAAGGGGTTGGCACGGACAGCTTCCTGCATGCCGGCTAGCAAAAAAGGCTGCATGTTGAGCGTAAAGTAGCAGGCACTGTGATTACGTCGAGAGCAGGCATGCGTTCCTATAGCTTTTCATGCGTCAAAAACAACACCACAAGGAACAGTTTTCTTTTTGGACGTGGTTTAACCAAATAAAAACACATCATACATCACTTCTTGTAGTCATTATTGATTGAAAAAGCTTCCCGGCGACATTCGGTACGGTATCCGTTAGGGATGCACCGATACCGATACCAGTATCGATATCGGTCCCGATATTAAACCAAGTTCTAGATCGGGTATCTGTGACAATGGACCCGATCCATAGCGATCCATAGGGGCAATCTATACAGTTTATATCTATGCTGAGCTCCGTGTGTGATGTAACGTTTGCGCCAGCGACACGCGAGCTCGCGCGGTCAGCTGTCCGCTGGTATGTCCCGCTGGTATGTCCCGCTGACAGCTCGTGGAGGAGATGTGTGTGCGTCTGCTGTCCTCTGTGCTCTGAGTGCACGCGCGGCGCGCGCTCCAGCCTGCGGACCAAAGCGCAAGTCAAGGCTGAGTTACTCGCGCTTTGGTCTGCAGGCTGGAGCGCGCGCGCTGCGCGTGCACTGTGCCGTGCGGCGAAATGCGTTCACAGTGTCGCCTCTGTGTTTATAGTTGTCGCACGGCGGCGCATGGCAAAGTGCTGTTCTTTTACGGACCAGTAGGAGGCAGTACCCTCTAAAACCTGTGCAGCAGCGTGGACATTTGTTGGACCTTGTTTTAACATGCGATGTGACTGTTTCAAACCTTGAAATAGGAGACACTGTATTCTCAGATCATAGGCCAGTGAATTTTCAGTTAACCATCCCCCATGTAAATCCTAAAACATGCATTCCTGCACGTAAAGGCAGGAATGTTAACCATTTAACTGCCGCACGTTTCACTGAGGTTTACAACAATGACATGTTAATTCAGCCCCCGGGGTTCCTCTCCAGCACTGAGGAGCTGACAAACCAGTTTGACTCTGTTTGTGTAAAGACTTTGGATAAAGTAGCGCCTATCAAAACGAGAAGACCAAAACTCAGGGCCGAACCGTGGCTGAATGACACGACCAGAGCTGCGAGGCAGCAATGCCGAAAGGTGGAGAGGAAGTGGAAAAAAGACAGTCTGCAGGTCTCTTTTGAGATGGTAAAAGAGAGCTGGCGCCGATATCAGAAAGCAGTGATAACTGCTAAATCACAATACTTCGCTGATATCATTGCTGCAAATTCTCGTAACCCTCGAGTTCTGTTCTCCACCCTAAACTCTGTTCTCCACCTCACTGAACAATCACCCATGGAAGCCTCGACTGAGCTGTGCGAGAACTTCCAACATTTCTTTTTAGATAAAATCGCAACCACCAGGGCTCTCATTTCTCCTCCATCTCACGATCCATCCATCCCACCTCAATCTGTTGCTGTGTTTGACCATTTTGAACCAGTCTCTCTGTCCTCTCTAGAGCAGGTCATGTGTAGCCTGAAACCATCTGGCTCCCCCTTCGATGTGGTCCCCCCTCGGCTTCTAAAGGAGGTTTTTCACACTCTAGGTCCCTCCATTCTCTCTATTGTTAATAGCAGTCTATCCTCGGGTGTGGTGCCAAAATCATTAAAACATGCTGCTGTTCAACCCCTCCTGAAAAAACCAAACCTCGACCCGTCAGTATTATCCAATTTCAGGCCTGTCTCCAGACTCCCATTTGTTTCTAAACTTCTAGAGAAAATAGTTGAGTCCCAACTAAAGTGCTTCCTGGAGGATCACGCTATCCCCGAGCTATTCCAGTCTGGCTTCAAATCCCTCCACAGCACTGAGACTGCCCTACTGAAGGTTTTTAACGACATCTTTCTATCCACAGATACTGGTGACTCTGTGCTGCTTGTCCTATTGGACCTCACATCCGCTTTCGACACCATTGACCATGAGATCCTCATTGCTAGGTTGGAGCAGTGGGTGGGCATCTCAGGATCAGCCCTAAACTGGTTCAGATCCTACCTCTCTGACAGGTCTTTTTGTGTGTCCATCAACGATTTTACTTCTGCAGTGGCGGCTCTTAAATGGGGGGTTCCGCAGGGGTCCATCCTGGGTCCTCTCTTGTTCTCCTTATACCTGCTGCCACTCGGTGCTATCTTCCGGAAACACAATATACCTTTCCACTTCTACGCTGATGACTGTCAAATCTACTTCCCCCTAAGACAAAATGGTACAGGCTCTATTCAACCTCTGCTCGACTGCCTGGCTGACATCAGGGACTGGATGGCTTTAAATTTCTTAAGCTTCAATGATAAGAAGTCTGAAGCCATATTGTTCCTTCCCAATGACACAACCTCAAACCACTGCATTGACCTGTCTGCTCTACCCCTGTCCGAAAAACAAAAAGTCAAAAATCTGGGAGTGATAATGGATCCTTCCATGAAACTCAACAGTCATGTAAACATGATTGTCAAATCCTGTTTTTTCCAGCTGAGGCGTCTGTCTAAGCTGAAGCCCATATTATCCAAAAAGCACCTGGAGACAGTGATTCACGCATTCATTACATCTAGGCTTGATTACTGCAATTCACTTCTGTTTGGCGTCAGTCAAGCCACCATTGCACGATTACAACTGGTTCAGAACGCAGCTGCCCGATTTTTAACCAGCACACGCAAAAGAGAGCACATTACACCAGTCTTGGCCTCCCTTCACTGGCTACCGGTTCATCTTCGAATCCAATTCAAAATTCTCATGTATGTCTACAAATCGCTGAACAGTCTCGCCCCCGCCTATCTCTCGGATCTGATACACCCATATGTCCCTCCACGTGCTTTGAGGTCAGAGGATCAGGTACTCTTAATAGTTCCAGAAACTCGCCTTAAGCGCAGGGGTGACAGAGCGTTCTCTGTAGCAGGCCCAAGACTCTGGAACGAGTTACCGCTGCTCATCAAACAGGCCCCCTCCCTCTCGGTTTTCAAATCCCGGTTAAAAACTCACTACTACTCCATCGCTTTCAATGCCAGCTGATGTGTACTGGATCGTTTGATTTATGATCTGCAATGTTTTTATGTTTTTCGTGTTGTACTTCATTGTATGTGTTGCCTGTTGCGTGTTTGTTTGTCCAGCACTTTGGTGGACTTGTTCCTGTTTAAAGTGCTTTATAAATAAAATGGTATGGTATGGTATGGTATATGTTGCAAGAAAGGTGTAGAAGAAGAAATCTACCGTAGAAGAACTGTTTGAAATCACACAACAAAAACAAATAGCTTTCCTCTCTCATGCTGAACTGTTGTCTTTATTTGTGGCTTTAATGCATGGAGTCAGCGGAGGAGAAAGCGATCACGTGACTTTTGGCGAAAAAACAAAAGAAAAGTCCAACTCCAGATCAGGAATGAAGGAGAATTTAATACATTTTGTGTCACAAAACATTCCTCCATGCGTCGCGACTCCGTCTCCACGACCACAGCGGCGCAAACAGCTGCAGGCTCCGGCGTGAAGAGGGTGAAGGCTGTCGGGTGGGACCTGTCAATCAAATCGTAGCGCCCACCGCGCGCGCATAGGCTTGCGGAGTTTCAAAAATTCAGAGGTGCACGACACGCGCTGATCCCACGCACGGGGCCAACGCGCAGGGGCGGGGACTGTGAAATTGCGTCACTTTTGGAGCGCACACCCTCGCGCGCTGCGCGACGCGTCGAGTATGAATCTAGCTTAATTATTTGGTGGTCATTTACAACTGACTAGCTTTATGAGATGTTTGAGATAAAAAAACCGATCTTTTATTAGCGTTAGCTCCCGTTAACAGATACTGTACCTATTGTTTAGATAAATAGCTCATGAACCACTCTGCGGATATTTTTTCTGCTTACAGAGTGTAATTATATGGGTTTAATGTACAAACTGTTGCCCTGTAATGTATAAGACATTTGAGATAAAATTCAATTTTTTATTCGTGTTTTTAGGGACGGAATCGTCTCGTTAGCTTCTGTTTTATTTCCGTTTATATTGTTATAAATAGTCATAAACCACTCAACGGATATTTTTTAGGCTTACAGAGTGAACGGAACCCTTGTGCTATAATGTCAGCTAAGAAATATATTTTTCTCAGCAAAGAAATAATTGTTTTTACCGTGTTAATCTTGTAAAGTCCTTCCGTGCTGGCTCGCTTCTGTGGCCGCCATTTTCAGCAGGGCAAATGAGGCGCTGACGCGTCGCGTAGCGGTGACGCATAATAGATGCGTCTTATAGGGCGAAGCGGCGTATTTATGGATTTTTTTCAAATTATTCTTAATAATTGGACAAAGCGGCTTATACACAGAAGCGTCTTTTCCGCCGAAAAGTACGGTACCAGAGGGGTTTAATGTCCATAGACAGCTGAGGTACCTCAAACCATCCTGCTCTGTTTTGGCAGTAATGTTTCGGCTAACAGGATCGACATTATGTACAAAACTTTGCACCATTTGTTTGTTCATATGAACAACTACACAAATTAAACTACCAGTAAACGAGTTGCCACTGCACGTAATGTTTTTTTAAAAAATGGCGGCAGTGTTTTTGCTTCTGTAGCTGGTGAAGCAGAGGTTACCACTTCTTCCGCTGATTCCCCGCTCGGACTCACTGGAGGACTCAGGTTTCAGCGCAGGTTATTGAAAGGGACAGGCGAGCCCCAGGAGTGCCACACGTGGGCACCGGGTGCTCACAGGACGGCAGAGGCTGGCAGGACCCGAGCGTTCACTATGGAGATAAATCAGCAGCCAGGCTCTGCCCACACACTCACTCCGCCGCTGTGGACAAAGTGCAGACTGTGTGGAAACTGTTCTCCCATGTGCACGCTGAGAAACTATGCATGCACGCTTGTAAGGATTAATCCTCTGGTGTTTGTGTGAGTTCGGCGTTAGTGTTTCTGCACAGTGGACAGAACAGCTGGCTCAAGGAGGAGGTCGCTGATTGTCAACAGGAACACAGACTCGTATGTTTGCCTGTGGACAACAAAGCAGTGGTTGGCCCACAGCGGAGAAGAAGAATGTGCGTTGTGTATTGACACACGTGCACTCTCGGGGACATCTGCACGGCAACAGAAGCTGGCATGTCAGTCCGCCGTGTCCCTCTGTTGCACTCTTCTTTATGAACGCCGTGCTCGCTCTTGTAAGTTTGGCAGCGCGTTCGGCCATCGGAGAGGAGAGGCGTGAGGGTGGAGGATGGGAGTGCCTGCAGCTCCCAATCCAGGTATCCATGAATAAATGAATGAGTGAAAGGAGAGAGGTGTGTGTTAGCGTATCATGAGCTTCTTGGGCAGCCTCCTCCATATTCATGTGTTTCCTTGGGGACGGCTGGATGGACTATAGTGAGAGTGCCGGCGGAAGAGGAAGACAGAAGGAGAGAGAAAGGTGTCTGTGTGGGGGTTTGTTGGAAGGGTTGGTGCCTGCTGAAGTCCAGCCAATCCCCAAGGACCCGGGGGCCACATTGCAGAGCAGGTGGAGGGGTGAGATGTGGGGTGGTATCCTCAGACAGGTACAGGGATGCCCAGTGGGCGGTCTCCCACTGCACCCAGTCACACGCTGTTCTCACGATAACTCTGCAGGTTTGTTAGAGAAGCAGGTGCTGGGACCCTGCCACCCCTGACAAACATGAAATACAGGTGCTGTGTTCACATTGTGAGAAAACCTGGATGCAGGTGACACTCTCACTCCCACTGCTCCCAGTCTTCTAAATGTACGAGTGCAGAGTGGAAACCTGAAACAGAAAGGAGAGGTGAGCTGTGTTTGAAACGCTTTCAGCAGCGTTTCCTTTTTCTCTTTGCTACTTTAAGCGATACAAAAACAAAACCCACATTCATGCCACCATAGTGCTGCGCTGACACGAGGTTGGACGTGAGAGAGGCTGTCTCTGAGCTTTTATGTGAAAACAAAATCCTTTTCACGTAAGGACTTTCATGTAACCAGACTCAGTAAAATCTACGGATTTTATCATTCAGCTCTTATCAATGCTGCATTTATTTTTACTAAATGATATCAAACATCCAACAAATTCAACTCTTTGATATAAGGGCATCCACTTAACTGTTTTTTTTTGTGTGTGTAAAAAAGGTTTATGGGACTGTTTACAGGCTCATTTTCTGATTCTTCTAATGGACATTTCAGTTCTAAAGATCGAACAAATTGTGAAAATTGTACATAGAAAAGTAAAAATAAATGTATTAGATTGAAAACAGAACAGACATGTTCAGCATATGTGATTGTACCTTTTGAACCTCGTGCTGATAACAAGCTGGGGGGTCCCTCTGCTTTATGGCTACGGTTATTTCTGCTTCACCTCCATTCAAGTGAAATGATCGTAAGAGTTTATACGTTTCTGCAACTAAAGTTTTACTTTTGTCTTTTACACACATTTCTCTGAATTGCTTAAACTTTACTTTTGATTTTTCCAATCCTACAGATAAAAGTCAACAAATTTCCTCTTTTTGACAATTTGACACTTTTAAACTGTTGAAGTATACTGAAAATTACTCAGACTAATAATCCCAAATTTCATAT
>JBBPBX010030167.1:0-35367 GCA_038048925.1 Garcialebias charrua
GCTCATGACTCCTCTCGCCAACCCCCACACTGAGCAAGAGCGGAGGTATAATGACGTCCATTCCCGCAGCCGGTCAGTCGTCGAGAGGACAATTGGCCTGCTAAAGGGACGGTGGCGCTGTCTGGACAGGACTGGAGGTCTGCTGCTCTATAGTCCTGAAAAGGTGTGCCGCATTGTGATGGCATGTGGCGTCCTCCACAATCTTGCACACGGACTTGACATACCACAGCCTGACTTGCCCCCACCTGAGGAGCCAGAACCTGCACCACCCAATGTACATCCCACCCAGGCAGCTATTAGGGCCCGGCAAAATGTGATAGCAAATATATAAAACAGACAAGTACACATTATCACCTCATCACTGCATTTAATGTTGTGTTAATATCCGCGAGGACTCTGATGAGTTGGTCCAGGCGGTCATTAATGCCATTACTGCCGGCAACTCTGATTCAGGCGGTCATAGTTGGTCCAGGCGGTCATTGATGCCATTGATGCCGGCAACAATGGCATGCTGCGTCTGCAGGACATCTGACGTCATGACACGGCCAGGACGGACATCAGCAGCTGGCTGGTGGGGTGTGCTGGAGGCGCGGGCAGCAGGGGCTGGCAGGTGGGGTGCGCGGGCATCAGCAGCTGGCTGGTGGGGTGTGCTGGAGGTGCGGGCATCAGCAGCTGGCTGGTGGGGTGTGCTGGAGGTGCCCGTGGTGCCAGACGTTCCAGGGACACTGGAGGGGCTGCCAACGTCTGAGCCACCAGGCTGCGTGTCTTCTGTTCCATCCACTGATGGCAAAATAAAATGTGTACATGTGAATAAAATATAAATGAATCCCATGACTGCATAATTGTTATTCTTATAGTCACCAGTATGAAAACAACATATTTTATGGCATTTAGAATTCACTGACTTATTTACTTACTGCGACTATCCGAATCCCCCGCATGCGGATCCACCACACCTGTGAGGGCCGTGTCGCCCACAATGCTGGCAACCCGCCGGTCGAATGGTGTGAGGTCATCGTCTCCTGTACCCCCGCCTGTCATCAACACACTCTGGCGATGGGCAGCTGTCCTCCGTTTCACATCCCCCTTGATGTCCGACCACTTCTTCTTCAGTTCAGCCACTGTGCGCTGCTCTGATCCCACGGCATTTACAGCTTCACACAGGCTGTCCCACTCATGCCTTTTGCGCTTCGCTGTCACGCCAGAGGACAGCGTGCCAAACAAAACGGTTCTCCGTGCCTCTACCTCACCCAGGAGTGTCTCCTGTTCACAGTCCGTGAAGTTCCTCTTTTTTGTGCGTTTCGCCATGGTTTGCAATGGAGCGGAGACGACTTTCCGCCGGTTCAGGGCATATTTAAATGAATTTGCATATTTATACGGAGGCATGTCAAGGGCGGAGTCGGCCACTCTCCCATGTGCGCTCGATTCCACGTTGATTGTGATGTACAAAAGGAATGTGCGTGGATACCGGTGTACGCACATTTTGATAAATCTGGATCTTTTTGTGCGTAGACACTTTTCTGGATTTGACCGTACGTCACTTTTCAGTAAGAAATCCACGCAAGTCTTTGTACATGAGGCCCCTGGATCCTCTGCAGTTTGCTGATAGAGCACACAGAGGAGTCGCTGTAATGAAGCTGCTTTTAAACACGTGCAGGGAAAGAGAACACGTGCACAGCTTTTATTCACTGATGTTTGGCTGTTTGACACAGTTCAAGGTCACCTTGGAGCAGAGAGGCTTCTAGAACATTTGATGCAGCTTTGATCCTGTGGGCTGCTTTGACACTTTTGAAGGAGACAGAGAGTGAGAGTGAACTGTGTGGGATCAGCTCTGTTCTTCCAGCGGCGTCCCACAGGGACCACTTCTGTCACCTCTCCTCTTCATCCTGACTCACACACATGTTGCTGTTTGTGAGGTTCATTAGCTGTGGCGGCCATCTTGGACTGGGTTGTGTGCAAAAGTTAATCCGTTGTGGACTTGAATTCAAAAGTTACTTTAATAGTTTCATTCAGATCTGTCAGCTGGTTCATGAAATATTTTGCTAACAGGAAGAATGTTGACTAACAGTATTTGGTAAAGTTTGATGTAAACGTGCAGTTTCAGGGCTCAGAGTTTGTGTTTGGAACGACTCTCAGCTACTACCACACCAAACTAGAAGGACAGAGTTTCTTTCCTTTCAACTCAGTGAATCTTTCTCCAAACACAACTTGTATCACAATAATGACACACAATAATTACACAAAGTAATTACACAAAGTAATTACACACAGTAATTACACACAATAATTACACACAATAAGTACAAACAATAAGTACACACAGTAAGTACACACAATAAGTACAAACAATAAGTACACACAATAAATACACACAATAAGTACACACAATAAGTACTTGCACACAAAAAAGTACACACAATGGGCCTCATGCAAGAACATGTTCGTATTTTTATCCTAAATTTCTCTTACTTTTGTTCGTACGAAGCGTTCGTACGAACATGCCACGTCAGATTCAACAAACTCTTCTATCCTCAGGAAAAGTGTGTAAATGAGCTGCGTAAATATAATGAATTGCACCTGTTCTATCCACCTGCTCGTGCACGCGGAGAGGTCATTTACATAATTCCCACCCCTCAAAACACCATATAAGGCTACGTTTCCTGCCTCAGAGAGCAGGAAGTGTCCGTTCATAAAATGACAGCGAAAAGCCAAAGAATGGCATGAAATAACCACTGCTGTTAATGTTGTGTCTCCCGTGGGTCGTACAGTATCAGAAATCAAGAAAAAATGGTTTGATCTGAAAATGGCTTCAAAAAAACGTCTCGCCGCAGCACGGTGCTCTATGACTGCAACAGGAGGAGGTCAAGGAAAAGTCTGCGTTACCGAGATGGATGGAAAAATAAATGTCATGTCAAAACTCCAACTGTGCGCTCAACTACAGCACGAGTGCGTGTATGCAGCTTATTACACAAGCGCTCCTGTCTTGTCTGAGGGCTGTTTAGAGGTGTCATAAGCCATGGGGCTAATGCATAGCCTCGATCACCTGTGGAAAATAGTGAGTTATAGGTAAATGATCAGAGAATAATTCCAAATCCTCAATTACAAATTAAAAAGTTACCAACAAGCCAGCCATCTCCATGCGCACCTTGCGCAAGACGCGTGCCAACAGCACTGTTTTGCAGCACAAATGAGTCATGCGCTCCTCCTGGCCATCGCGCAACCACATTTAGCAGGTTATATTTCGAATCAGATATAATTTGGACATTTATGGAGTGGTATTGCTTCCGATTGAGGAATGGGAATGCGTCAGGTGAAGGTGCTTTGATCCGTATGTGTGTACAGTCTATTGCTCCGATGGTGTTTGGCAGTCCAGCAATAGCATGAAAATCAGTCTTAATTTGTACTTGTTCTGCGGCGGTGTATGGGAATTTTATGTACCTGGGTGTTAATTTGAGGAGGGCTTTGATGACCAAGGGGAGCGCACGACTCACCGAAGCCTGCGACACACCAGACAAATTAAACTTAAAATTATAATTCTAATTCAAACAGAATAACCTATTGTCAAGAATAATTATGGTGCGTGATTTTTTTAAACCCAAAATATTTTCTAAATAATGAAGTATAAAGTTATTAGTGGAGAAAATCCGTCTGGATAACAGCAGACTGACTGCTCGTAAGATATACGACAGGTCTGGACCACACGTAAATTTTGTTCGTATCTGAAAAAAATCTTAGAATACAAAAACATTGTTGAATGCCACAAATGATCCTAAATCACTCGTACGCACAGTTTAAGAACAAATCTGTGCGTAAGAACGGTTCTTGCATGAGGCCCAATAAGTACTTGTACACACAATAAGTACTCACAGATGATTGTGGACTTCAGAAGGAACAAACACACCCATGCCCAACTGAAAATAGGTGGGTCTGCAGTGGAAGTGGTCTCCAGCTACAAATACTTGGGTGTACACATGAATGATAACCTCAGCTGGAGCAACAACACCACCAGCCTGATCAAGAAAGGTCATCAGAGACTCTACTTCCTCAGACGGCTGAGACGTGCTGGTCTGAGCAGCCCAGTTCTCACCTCGTTCTACAGGTGTGCAGTGGAGAGCGTCCTGTGCTCCAGCATCAACGTGTGGCATGGAGGCTGCACAGTTGAAGAGAGGAAAGCTCTACAGAGAGTGGTGAAGGCTGCACAGAAGTCTGTTGGAGTCAGTCTCCCCACCATCACAGACATTTACACCTCCAGATGCAGGAAAAGAGCCACCTGCATCATGAAAGACCTCACTCATCCAGCACACTCACTCTTTGCCCCACTCCCCTCAGGACGGAGGTTGAGGAGCATCAAGTGTAGAACCACTAGACTGAGGAACAGCTTCTACCCTGAGGCTGTTAGACTCATGAATAAATAAAAATAAAATAAAAAATAAACACTGCAAAATATCACATCATACTGATGCTGATCTGTTTTCTTGTTGCTGTGTTCATCTGTGACCATCTGCTCATACAAACTCATGTTCGTGCTGCTGTTTATTTCCACTATATTAAGTGTCTTGCCCAAGGACACAACGACACATGGTGCGGGTCCCGGGAGTCGAACCGCCAACTTTCCGATCGGGAGACGACTGCCATTACCACTACACCACGGCCGCCCATGATCACATGACCTGAGGGATCGAGAGGGTGTGTATGGCTGCAGCAACTCGGACAGATAGGGCGGGGCAAGACTATTTTGCGCTTTAAAAGCAAATAAAATAACTTTTAAATGAATCCTGGAATGTACGGGCAGCCAGTGCAGGGAACTTAAGGGCTCTCTGTTCCACTTCCTCCATGTAGAGGTTTGCAACAATGGGTGACACTGGAGATCCCATGGCACAGCCGTGCTTCTGTCTATAAAATCTGTCATTGAACTTGAAATAAGTGGTGGAGAGGCAGAGATCCAGCAGGGTGCAGATCTGGTCTGGGGTGAAGTTGGTCCTTTTGCCCAAATCCTTGTCCTGTAGAAGTCGTTTTTTGACGGTTTCTACTGCTTCAGAAATGGGTATGCATGTGAACAGGGAAGTCACATCATACGATACAAGAGTTTCTCCCGGGGTCAGCTTCAAATGTTCAACTTTGTTGGAAAAATCAATGGAGTTCTTTGTATGATGGGGTGTGTTTCCAACCAGAGGAGCTAAAATGCCAGCCAGATGTTTAGCAATATTGTATGTCACTGAGTTCATGTTGCTCACGATGGGTCTGAGAAGTGTATCTTCTTTGTGTATTTTTGGAAGACCATACAGACAGGGAGTGGCCTCACCTGGGTACAATCTATAATACAATGATCGATTGATTGTTTTCTCCGTATTGAACGCCTTTTTTGATTTATCATGTCCTGGACGACTGAGAATCTTCACCAGCACAGCGCAAAGAAAGTAACGTTTTTAGCGTTAAAATAATAATAAAATAATAATAAACTTTATTTGTATAGCACCTTCCAACAATGCCTTGCATTGACCAAGGTGCTTAACAGGATAAAAAGATGAATAAACTGGAACAATAAATCGATGAAAATAGAATAAGAAACAACAGCAATAAAAGAAGGCAATGGAAATAAAAATGCTACATACTAAAATACCAAAAGTAATAAAAGTTACACACTGAAAGCTTTTTTGAACAAGTGGGTCTTGAAGGAAAATACACACGCTTAGATGATCTATGTGGTAATCTCAGTCTGAACAAATATGCACCTGCTGATAATCAATAAATAGGTGTTCTATAATCAAAGTATGTCCAGCTGTTTTACAAATGTTTATGCCATTACGTGTTTCACAAATGCTTATGCAATTAACAAAGGTTTATGCAATTAAACAACTTAGAATGCACATTTTGAGATCCAGCAAATAAAGGGTTAACATGCTTGGGAGAGAGGCACTTTTGGCTTTGCTCTGGGACTCACAGACTTTCAGAACATACACTCGACTACAGTCACTTACAAAACAAACACACACACAATTGAGAACTGGCATTAATTCACATTAGAGATAGAAGACACTAAACACATGAGAATAATACACTAACACATGAGTCTGATACCTTAAAAAACCTCTCAGACATGCAGAACAAAAGAGCTGGGTGAGGGACTTCTGACATAAATCTCCAAGGCCATAAACAGGGAGCTGCAGAGACTCGGTATCAGGCCGTGAGCCAATCAGAGACCAGAAAAAGCCAAAGGCTGCAGGATATACTCCCAAAAGAGCAAGAGAGCGTCAGCATTCTTTTGACCAGCTCGGCGCAACAGGTCTGGGTAACAAATGCTCACATTTCCTTGTGCACAAGAAATTGTTAAGAATGCTCAAATTCTGTTTAACTTGTTAAACCTGTGTCTTAATCAATAAATCCTATTTTTTTAAGAGCCGCCTGGTCATTTCAGAACACGTCTTTAACTGAAATTCCTTCAGTTTTGGTGACCCCGAAACCAAGGGGGGAGGGGGCCGAGAGCCCTGCTCCACACGTTCGTTTAAAACACGAGTCAGGCGAACGTCGAAGTTGTTTATTACTTACTGTTTGGAGATAAGCGTTCCATTCAAGCTGTGAGTAGCCGCTGTCGACGGTCCTGTTTCACTCCGGCGGACTCGTGCCGGTAGTGGGTGGCCCGGTCAATGTGCCTTGTTTTGCGGTCTTGTTTGGAAAAGCGCTTCCGGTGCGTTTGATCAGCTGAGTAGCCGGCAGAGGTCGTTCGACTTGTTTCGCGTCCGCAAACGCGAGTAGAAGAGCGACTGGCCGCTTGTTTCGGGGGTCATACGTATAACCGAAGTCTGACGGCGAATAGAGGTCGTCAGAAGTTCACGACGAGGTGAACACTTCCAGTGGGCCTTGCGTTAACCTTGCGGAGTTAACGCAGTGGAATCGCCCTGGAAGCGAGGTCTGTAAAAAGAGAGAAAAAGCAACCCCAGAAGAGGTTGAGGAGAAAAAGCAACCCAGAGAGGGTGCCTATGGAAGCATATTAATGCCACTTCGGAAAAAAAATATTTTGCGTCGCATTGCTTCCAGATTAAGTGTAAATCGTGGTTTTAGGGCCTGAGATCTCAATTAGATTTAAATTAGGTGTTTTAGATGTTTTTAAATGTTTGTTTTGTTACATGTTTGTGTCGACTCAGGTGTGTGGGGTTTTAAAACAGATTTTTTTTTTGAATGAATGAGGGTAACTGAGTGGTGTTGCCATAATTTTCAGCCAGAGGGAGCTGTTGACTAACATAGTAAAAAGCCTGAAGACAGAGGTTGGACCTCAGACGCTCTCAGACTCTTTTACTGCGTTTTTTCAAGAGAACTCAACGCTTGGGAGAAACGAGTGGAAAATAAAGCTTTCTGTCTTTTACAAGTATAACTAAATTGATAAAACTTTGACGCTTATGAGAAAAAAAAAAAGTATTCTCGTCAAATAAAATTTTGACTAGATTGTAAGTTGAAACGCTCAGTTTAAATTCATCATTTTGAAACGATTTTTGCATACATTAAAGATGTTTTATAGATTTATCACATTTCACATAAAAGAAATACGCTTTATACATGACACATAAAGATACCATAAATGTACACTGAGCAACACGGACTCGTTTTAATTTTCTTAAACTTTTAAACTCCCCGTAAACAAAGACAGACAAATTTAATCTAAGCGGGTCAGGTCAGCAAAGAGACCTTGAGGCCGAGCATAAATCTTAGTGGCCCAGAAGACCAGGCTTATCAGGAGCCCAGAACATTTTATGATAACACAGGCCAGCTGCCCGGGTCGGATGTACGGAGAGCAGAAGCAGCTCGCTGAATCTCCGGTCCGGAGGTAATGAATCCATTTATTTTGTCAATCTGTTTTACCTGTGTTTTTCCACATAAATTTTATTTTCTTCAAGAGAGGCCTAGCGCAGTGGAACACCTCAACTGAAGTTAACCAGATTGAAACAAAACAAACAACAGCTCTAGGCATTTGAACAGGACGAGCTCAGTGTAATACAGTGGAACGTGATAAGCAGATAATTGAAAATATGAACAGATTGACCTTCTTGAAGAGTTATTTTTAAGGAATAAAAGCAGGCAGGAACTGGGACACAGAAAACAGCTTAATTCAAAAGAGAAGTCAGGCAGCAAGACCCAGGATAAAGAGCAGTCAAACATCGCCACCTACAGGAGGTTGAAACGAGGTGCAGCATCTCAAAACTCAGCAGGAGAAAGGTGAAGTGAGATGAAGCCGTTATTTAGAGATCAACCACAGAGCAAGAGCTTATTTGGAAACTTTAAGAGGTTTATTTAGAAATCAGCCACAAAGCAAGAAGCTTATTTGGAAACTATAAGGAGTCAACAATTCATCAATTAGACACAAGACTTCTAGAGAGAAGTGAGACAATCTTTGAGGCTAAGGGAATTTTATATTTGGCATAAAATTTTTTGTTTTGGAAAATATTTGGTGCTTGCCTTTAAATGAGAGTGAAAACACATTGTGCAGACCAGACCCGGCGAAATGTGTCTTGTGGGAGACAAATGCCAAATGATAGCTTTTGAATTTCGGTTTAACAATGTATGGGTCGGATTTATTTGTTTTTCTTTCACAGCCTGACAGCATAAACCTGGTGGGAAAAGGGGCAACAGAGAAGCAGACTTCTTTAGTACCACACACATAATGTAATTTGTCATGAGCTAAATTTAACCAAAAGAAATGAAGCATCTTACGTTTGTTACCACGACATCATGGTTAGCGCGTAGGACTCGATTACGATTTAAAGCGAAAAGCAGACATTACTCTGGTTCATTGTGACTCTCCGTGTAAACAGCTGCCAGTCAGTGGGAGGAAGACAGACCTCTCACTCACCACATGGACAAAGTCAGTCAAAAAACACCAAAAGCGGAGCACTGTCAGCATGAACTTCCTCAGTATAGTTCAAGGCGAAGACCTGAACTAAAAGAACTGTCGCTATGGACTTCTTCAGACGAACCGAGGTCCAAGGCATCAAACAAAATCAGGGCATGGGGCACCCTGAGATACCACCGAACAAAGTGGCGTGTCACTGACGCTGACATGAGCTGCACAGTGGACAGACTCACACGACAAGAGCAAGCAAAACAGCTGTCTAGAGTCACCCTTGCCAGCGACCGGTTGTGGTGTTAGCCTGCTTTGAATCACGATTGAGTCTGGCGTAGACCTGCATCTCGTGGTCCAAACGTAATAGATATTACTAATGACACACATAAGGGGGGCACGTCACACAATTATTGGGTTAAGACTGGTTTGTGGGGTCTGCCTATCTGCTTCTCCCGGTCCCAGGGGGGCTCTGAAACAAAAATGACGAGGCTCTCATCCAGAGGCCTACAGAAAATGAGTGAGTGAATATTTTCACAGGTAAAATTGGTGTCATCTCAATGGCTAATATTAGGTTAAAGGTTAAATATTTAATGGCATTTCTCCTCAGGGGGAGACATTAGCAGGTGTCTGGTGAGCACAATGGGGTTAAGAAGTTATAAACAGGTGCTCAGAGGTGAGGGGAGCACCGGAACAAATACAGGAAAATTTCAGCGGCAATCGGTGACGAAAGTTGGTTCTATAGCTGGAGAACGGAGCTTTGAGGGCATTAGTTTGGCAGAAGGCGAGGCTCTGTGTGAACTTTTGAGGCCAGCACAAACTAAGCTCACTCAGAGGACGAGAGAGGGTCGTGAGCAACTCAGGGAGACAAGTGAGGCAGACAGGAACAATGACACCACTTCTTAACATCACTAATACGAAGAGACCTACTAAACAACAAAAAGTGACCGGTTGGCTGATTTGGAAGCAGAAGGAACCTCAGGAAGCATCAATTGGAACTACAATGGAGAAAGCCAGTGGCGGCTCCTGAAGAGAGTCCCTGAAAACAGGACCAGGGAGCTGAAGGGGAGCAGGATGGACTGGACTCATCCAGAAGACGGAGAAAGAAGAGGAATTTGAAGGACATGCGGAAATTCGCGCAGGTGCACGAGCATCAGTTGAAGGGAAATTCCTTCAGCTGATGGCATGCACACATTTAAATTATCTGATCAGATCAATTGTGCACGTATGCGCCGTGCTGTCATTGCGTGGGGGACAAGGAGCTCGCGCGAGTAAAGAAAAATTCAGATCCGGAAGGACACCTGGTCATGAGATAATAATTGGTTGTACACACAGGCTGAAACGGTACAGGGTGTCCGAAATTTATAGTTGACGTGCCACATTCACTGGCTGACCGGAGGTACAACAAAAACATAAGAGATGATGAGAAAACAGTTAAAAAATTTTTAATCAATTGTTACAGTCCAATACATTTTTTCCTTTCTTTCTGCAAAACTCATATCGGATGACTGTATACGTTTTAAGGAAAAATGCAGATCCTTTGAAAAATAATAATAATTTAGGCCTCAAATATCTTAGCCCGTTTTTGGAAAATTTGGCTGAAATCTGTGCACAGACTAAAATTTAATTGACTTGGGGCTTTAAGGCTAAAGACGTCTGTAAATAGGGGTTGTGTGTTGTTATAATGACATGTAAAATGTACTTTGTGAGACTTATGGTGGTTTGTCCAGCTTCCTTCTCCAGAACGGTGAATCCATCGCACCGCAGGCGACAAAAGCCTGATCGAGGGCGGGAGGCCCACTGCCATCCTAGGGGCTTCTCAGGGTCTTTAAGGGAGAGCGTCACCAAGTGAGCGAGCACATCTGGGCTGCTGAAACGCACATCATCATCAGCGAGATCATCAGCGCGCCAGAGAGGGAAAGGCACAGCCAGAGTGGTCCGGAGGGAGAACCCCAGAGGTCATCACGAAAGGTCGAGGCGGCTCTGACGGGGCTTCAGAGCTGAGGGCTCCGGAGCAGCATCTGCAGCGAGCAGGTCCACACATAAAGTCGGGTATCCTGCTGCTTCATCTGAGAGGGCGTGATCGAGAAGGTGTGGGGGTCGTTGGCCGCTTCGCTTCACTTCCCCTTCTGTTAAGTCATCAGTCCAGGAGGTGCTCTGGGTCGAGTGGGAGAAGAGGCATTCTGCGCACACCTGTCTTCTCGCTGTGTGAAGTCATCTTGAGGGGCATCTTTGTGCTTGTTTTTGTGAGGACACCAGAACGGTAGGGAAACAGTTCCCCCTGGTGCCAGGCCTGCTCTATTGCCTTGAGAGGGAAGATCCAGTTGCCTGAGCAGCTTAAAACGGCAGAGCACATCAAGAAGGCCGAAGAGGAGGGAAGCCTGCCACCCTTTTGGGTCGGGGCATCTTGCACGCCAGGGGATCGGGGTAATGAACACAGCCCACCTGGCTTAATTATAGCAATTTGCAGCCCAGAATTGAGAAGGTGGCGGCGAATCAACGTCCTCGTGGCTTCTGAAGAGTGCCGTGGTCAACAAAGATCTGAGGAGAACAGGAAGCAGAGTTTAAAAAAAAAAAAAAAACTAAGACATAATTAATATAGCTTAACTGGAAAAGTAGTTGAAATATTGCAAGTGTATGTGTTTGGTGTTTTTAAACCATCAAGGGTTAGTTAATTCACTAATATTATAGGAGTTTCACTTTAAAAATCACTCTTAAAGCACACAGTAAAGGTTAAAGATTAAATTGCATACATAGGCTTTAATGAGTGTTACATTCTAGACTTTATTGCATTCAGCCTAGCTGCCAAACATTAGCTGTTCTCTAAACAACTACACATAATCAATTAGTTAGTATTGCCTTAAATAGCTCGTATTTTGATCAATTAGTTAGTATTTCCGTAATTAGCTCGTATTTTCTTCAGATTAGAGGCCAGTACATCTACTCATATTGCTTAAGCACACATACATGATTTTTAAGGGTTTGGAGTTACATTTCTCGATTTTACAGCTAAAAAATAAAGGAGAATTAAGGTTCTAAAATCTTCCACAATTTTGGTTTAAACTGGTTGGGAGTGAGATGTATTCCTTTTGAATCTGTGTTCCTTACAGGTCCGGATCCAGCACCTGTGTCTGAAAAAAAAAAAAAAAGAAGATTTTGTTAACTGTGCATGTTTTGGAAATTTCATCTCTGGTTTCATTGTATGTGTCTTGCTTTTCAGGTTTGTTGCTTTCACTGTACAGGGGGTCATTTTACTTGTGTTTTGTAGGGTACCGTCACATTCAGGGGTGCACTGTGTTGGCGTGGTGCTGGGTTCCTGGCGTGAATCCATCATGGCCGATGGGCATCACAGGCTGTTTGTGATAGGAGGTGGGATCTCTGGAACTGTGGTCTCCATCATTTTGTTGTTGGAATATTTCTGTGTGATACCAGGTCGTCCGAGTTGTCACCATCCCGTACCCCAGCAGAGGGACAAGAGGGATGCCCTCATGCAGGAGGCGTGGCCACAGGTGCGGGATGCTGGTCTTCTGTCGAGGAATTTCTCTGAAGTCTTTCAGAGAAATTCGTGGTATACATACGCACAGTTCCTGGCCAAAAACCGTCACACGTCTGAATCTTATATCTGTACCCCAATCCCGGTTACAGAATCACAGCTCCCGCTGCGGATCAAACCTCTTGACCGGTTGTTGTCATTCTGTGTTCTGCAGATAAGCTCCAGAGGATTCTTCAGGGAGCACCTGCAATGTCAGCCTAAAGATGCAAGCTGAGCACATTATCACAGCCGATGGTGTTAGCTCAGTTTGTGGAGTGGCCATCCAGTGGACAGTTCCCTGTCTGTGTGCGGCGGGTCCATCATCAGGATTCGTACCAGGTGGTGGTGGGATCACTTCCTGAAGGGAAGTGTCGAGCGCTATACCACCCAGGGAGGGAATTCATGGGTGTGCCTGGCAGTAATGGCTCGTATCCGGTCGAGGCTTTGGGCTGGCTGTGTGGGCATCAGGTGCTGCTGACATTACCCGCGAACTGGACGGGGTGCTGTGCACCTGTTGCGGTTACAGACGAGTCGTACCTGGTGTCTTTGAGTAACGGTTCTCATTATGTGGGACGGTCGAAGACTTCTGACGTCAGTCAGCACGAGTCTGTTTGGGGTTCAGAGGTCCCAGTGGAATGGAAGCGTGGCTTCTTCCCGGGGTCAAAGGTCGGAGATCACCTGTTGCGTGTGGAAGCTTTAGACTACCACTTTGGGATGTTCCTTTATGAGTCTGTGCAGGCGTTAGAGACCACCTCTGCGGAGTCGTGGGCCTTGCGTGTGGCGGATTTACATCATAAATTGCTGTTGGATTTGTTTAAGGCGTCTGTTGATGGTGTGTGTGTGATGATCAATAATGGCACCTGCTGTACCTTTATACCTGATGCGTCTGTTTCAGATCCGCAGGTCAGGGTGACAGCGGCCCTGCGCCATCTCCGAGAGCTTCAGGAGCCTCAAACGGAGGAAGCGCATACGGGGATGTGGCATGATCTGTCGTGGTTCACGAGAGGATCATGGCATCAGGTGCTAGTAAAGCTTTTGGCCTTGCCACTAGCTATTTTGGTTCTGTTCTGCGCATTTATGGGGTGTCTGTCACCTTGTGCACGGGCAAAAATCTCGAGGATGATTGCTTCCAGGGAAATGGAGGATTTTGGGACGGCGTTTCCCTTGGTGCTGGTGGGGTCCACACCGTCGCCTGCTGCACAAACTCACCTGTATTTGGCAGAGAACAGATACCTGTAGTGGCGGGGAGTGTTTGGTTAGGGAATAGAGAAGTGTTGTTTTTGTCCTAATCACATTAATATTTTGATGAGCTTGCTGTTATTTGGGGGTTTCATGTTTCATTTTGTTTTTCGGGTTTAATGATGGAGTCAGTTTGGGGTTAATCGGGATGGTTGGTTCTGGGGTCAGATTGAGGTCAGACGCAGTTCGCTGCTGGGTGAAGGAGCTCTCAGGTATTAGGCTGAGTCCAGATGCCTGTAGAGTGGATGGGAAGCTCGGAGGTGGACCCAAGCTGGGGAGTTGGAGTGTAGAAGGAAACTGCATTTATCATTTTAGGCTTGGTTAGAATAGGCCACTTAGGCTTTCAACGGATGATTATTGTTTTTGCTTTTAGATGATGATTAGCTTTGGAGTCAGATGGAGGTTAGGAGGAGAGTTAGTTGATTTTGATGGTTTGTTTGCTTTGCTTTGGTTTTTGTTGTGGGTGATTTTGGGATGGATCACTGTTATTCATGTTATTATGATTAAATCTCTATTGTTCACGCAGGATCAGACCTATGCTATATGTGTTTTATTCACTGCTGTGTTGCATGCCGTCACAGCGGTTCAGCCTCGGTTCGGAGCTAGATGGAGGAGCTCTCAGGTTTCTGGCTACGTCCAGGTGCCTGTGGAGTTACGAGATGGACTCCGGGTGGGGGGAGCCGTTGGACGGATGATTGTGCTTGTCCTCGTATGATCTGGTGGTTTGTGATTATTGTTTGGATGTTGGGGTGATGTTGATGATTGAGATTTACTTATGGAGTCAGATGGTGGTTGCGTGGAGTTGGTTGATTTTTTGTTTTGGGGGTGTTTTGGTTTGGTGTGTGTTGTATTTTTCCTGTGGTGCTGAGGTGGGGGTCCTCTTCTGGGGATCCGGCTGGTGGCGTGTAGGTTGTTTTGACCTATTAAGACATAGGTCAAGAGAGGGAGATGAAGGAAAATACACACGCTTAGATGATCTATGTGGTAATCTCAGTCTGAACAAATATGCACCTGCTGATAATCAATAAATAGGTGTTCTATAATCAAAGTATGTCCAGCTGTTTTACAAATGTTTATGCCATTACGTGTTTCACAAATGCTTATGCAATTAACAAAGGTTTATGCAATTAAACAACTTAGAATGCACATTTTGAGATCCAGCAAATAAAGGGTTAACATGCTCGGGAGAGAGGCACTTTTGGCTTTGCTCTGGGACTCACAGACTTTCAGAACATACACTCGACTACAGTCACTTACAAAACAAACACACACACAATTGAGAACTGGCATT
Source organism: Garcialebias charrua (assembly GCA_038048925.1). Classification (NCBI taxonomy): domain Eukaryota; kingdom Metazoa; phylum Chordata; class Actinopteri; order Cyprinodontiformes; family Rivulidae; genus Garcialebias; species Garcialebias charrua. The sequence goes on from JBBPBX010030167.1 coordinate 14,893, forward strand.
AATTCACATTAGAGATAGAAGACACTAAACACATGAGAATAATACACTAACACATGAGTCTGATACCTTAAAAAACCTCTCAGACATGCAGAACAAAAGAGCTGGGTGAGGGACTTCTGACATAAATCTCCAAGGCCATAAACAGGGAGCTGCAGAGACTCGGTATCAGGCCGTGAGCCAATCAGAGACCAGAAAAAGCCAAAGGCTGCAGGATATACTCCCAAAAGAGCAAGAGAGCGTCAGCATTCTTTTGACCAGCTCGGCGCAACAGGTCTGGGTAACAAATGCTCACATTTCCTTGTGCACAAGAAATTGTTAAGAATGCTCAAATTCTGTTTAACTTGTTAAACCTGTGTCTTAATCAATAAATCCTATTTTTTTAAGAGCCGCCTGGTCATTTCAGAACACGTCTTTAACTGAAATTCCTTCAGTCTTCAGTCTGGTTTTGAACAGAGTCAGATCAGAGGTGGCACGCAGCTCAAGGGGGAGACTGCTCCAGGCTTTTGGGCCGGCAACAGAAAATGACCGGTCTCCCCATTGTTTGTACCTTGAGCGAGGCACCTCCAGCAGGTGTTGACTGGCAGAGCGTAAATCTCTGCCGGGCTGATGGGCTTTCAAAAGTTCTGAGATGTACAGAGGAGCAAGTCCATTCAGAGCTTTGAAAACAAACAGGAGCAGCTTGAACTGTATCCTGAACTGAACCGGGAGCCAGTGTAGAGAGGACAGGACAGGAGTGATGTGTTCATATTTTCGTGTGTTGGTCAAAAAGCGCGCGGCAGAGTTCTGTACAAGCTGTAAACGGGAGATGGAGGATTGATTAATACCAACATACAAAGCATTACAATAATCAAGTCTGGAGGTCACAAAGGCATGGATGGCCTTCTCCAGATCACCACGGCTGAGAAATGACTTGACTTTAGAGAGCAGACGGAGCTGGAAAAAGCTGGTCTTGACAACAGAACTGATCTGTTTATCAAGCTTTAAGTTGGAGTCAAGCTGCACTCCAAGATTTCTGACCACCGGGTTGAAGTGGGGGAGGGGAAAACCAACACTGGGACTGGGAAGGATGTTGCTGGTGTCATCAGGTGCACCAAATAAAATGCATTCAGTTTTATCTGTGTTTAGGTGGAGGAAGTTTTGAGAGAGCCAGTGCTTAATGTCATTTAAGCAGTTGACAAGAGTGTTTGAACTGAGTGAGGGGTTGGGAGTGACTGGCAGATAGATTTGTAAATCGTCTGCATACATGTGAAAAGACAGGTTATGACGTGCAATGATTGATCCTAATGGCAGCATGTAAAGAGAGAAGATGAAAATGAAGGTTTTCCGGCCAGTTGCATTAATAAGAATTGGCGCCACAGGTTGAAAAGGAGCATCCGCTCAAGCCGCTATCTTGGTCGCCTCCCCAATAGAGTGACAAAGCAGCATATGAAGTTTATGTACACAGCACCAGCAGCCACCACCAGGGGGCGTCGTCACTACACAAACAAAAGTCAAGTCAAAAGTCAAAGTCAACTTTATTGTCAGAACTGCAATATGTACAGGACATACACAGGATTGCAATTGTGGTTCTCTCTCAGTCCCTCGGTGAAACAGTAACCATTTAAACACTAAAACACTAAAACATTTAATAAACATGAGCATAAAATAGTAAAAGTGTAACACTGTCCTGAGTTTTTGCATAGTAGTATAAAAGTATGAAAATTTACACCAACACTAAAACACTAAACATTTAATGAACATAAGCATAAAATGAAATAATAAAAGTGTAATACTGTCCTGAGTTTTTGCATAGTAGTATAAAAAGTATAAAAAGTATATCTATAAAATAAACTGAAGGTTCTGGCATTGACATTTGCAAAGAGTGGCAAAGCAGCATATGAGTTAATGTACACTATTTACACCTGGAGTAATAATGATGGATCTAAACAATCTCGTATTGATTATTGGTTAGTGTCTGATCACCTACCAAATAATAACTTTACTGTTAACATTCTTCCGACTCCTCTCACTGACCATAAAGCAATATTTATTTCATTACATTTTACTGAAAGCCAAACACAGAATAGGAAAGCTTACTGGATTTTAAACAATTCATTACTTAAAATGCACCCAGTACAGCAAAAAATCTCCCAAACAATCTCTTATATTTTTGATAAAGCCAACTCTGAAAATAAATTTGGTGTCAACTGGGAGTTATTTAAATTTGAGACTACAAAATTTCTAAGGCAATTTGGCTCTGACTTTAAAAAGGCCAAGAAAGCTGAAGAAAATATAATCATTGGTGAAATTATGACGCTCTCCAAAAAGAGTCCTCTAGACCTCTCAGACAATGATAAATTAAATTTAGCTATTTTACAGAATAAGCTGGACGAAATTTATAAAAATAGGGCAGAAGGAGCCTTTGTAAGATCAAGATTAAAATGGTTGGAAGAAGGAGAAAGTAACTCCTCCTATTTCTTTCAACTAGAAAAACATCGTGCCAAATCCAATACACTCCATGAATTAAATATAGAAGGCCAAGTATCCTCTGATCCAAAAATTATTGCAAACTATATCAGCTCTTTTTACAGTAAACTTTATGCACTTAGTCACTCTGACAAAAACCCTGAGCCATTCTTAAAATCAGTCAACACGCAGAACATCCTTGACTCTGAACGTGAGATGTGTGATTCTCCTATTACAGTTAATGAAACTCTTTCATATATAAATCGTCTAAAAAAGAACAAATCTCCTGGGTCAGATGGGCCAACAGGGGAATTCTATAAGCAATTTAGTGATCAACTTGCTCCTTTTCTTACTAAAGTATTTTTAGAGAGCATTGAAAAAAGAACTCTCCCGCTACTTTAAATCAAGGGATCATTACCCTTATACCTAAGCCCAAAAAAGACAAATTACTTATTGATAATTGGCGCCCTATATGTCTTTTGAACAACGACTACAAAATGCTGGCATCACTTTTTGCGGAAAGAATTAAATCTGTACTAAATACAATTATTGGAGAGGCACAATCTGGATTTATGCAAAATAGGCACATTTCCAATAATATACGACTTGTTCTTGATATCCTTGACTACTCAGAATTAATTACTGATAATAGCTTCATACTCTTCTTAGACTTTTACAAAGCGTTTGACTCTATTAATCACAATTTTATCTTCAGCTGTATTCATAAATTTGGATTCAGGCCTTTCTTTTGTAGTTCAATTAAAACATTATATAAAAATGCTAACTGTTCTGTCAAATTAAAAAATGGTACCTCCCCTAGATTTAACTCCCCTAGATTTAACCCTAGATTTAACTTAAATCGAGGAATTAGGCAGGGTTGCCCAATTTCCCCTTATCTCTTTCTTTTAGCCACCCAAATTCTTGCTGACTTTATTTCTATAAATCAACTAAAAGGTATTTCTGTTTTTGGTAAAGAAATTCAAATTAGTATGTTAGCTGATGATACTACTCTTTTTTTAAAAGACAGCAGTCAAATTTCACCAGCTTTAAATTTAATCCAAACCTTCTCTAATGTTTCAGGACTTCACTTGAACTTTAAAAAATGTGAACTTTTACCAGTTAAAGACTGTACTTCAAAATTTATATCTAATATCCCTGTCAAAGAAAGTGTAACATATTTAGGCATAATTATCTCCAAAAACAACTCAGAAAGATGCTCTTTAAACTTTGCTCCATTAATTGACCAAACCAAAAAACGTTTTAATCTATGGCTTCAAAGAGACCTAAGTTTTAGAGGACGTGTTTTATTATCTAAAGCTGAAGGAATATCACAACTTACTTATTCTGCACTTTCCCAAAACTTAGACAATCAAACATTAAAGACTATTGACCAAATGCTGTTTAATTTCCTATGGAAAAATCGTATTCATTACTTAAGGAAATCTGTGGTAATGGGCTCATACGAGAAAGGAGGCTTAAATTTTCTCGATTTCACAACTCTAAACAATACCTTCAAAGTAAATTGAATAAAATCATATTCAAAAAATCCATCCTCCATGTGGAATATTTTCCCACATCACATCTTCTCAAATTTAGGAGGGCTCGATTTTCTCCTCCTCTGTATTTACAATATAGATAAAGTACCAGTAAAACTTTCTGCATTTCACAAACAAACACTTCTTTCATGGGCACTTATTTATAAACATAATTTTCCCCCTCATAATTTTTTTATTTGGAATAACAAATTTATCCTTTACAATAACAAATCACTATTTTATCCACAATGGTTCAACCAAAACATCCTTCTAGTGGGTCAACTGTTTAAGAAAAATGGATGTTTACTCAGTTATAATGAATTCAACATGAAGTTTAACCTTGCTGTCACTACTAAAGAGTATGATATTGTGTTTGATGCTGTTACTAATGAAATTTGTGAACTCTTTAGAAACAATGTTTTTGATGAACAGAAATCCTTGTTGAATGTAACTGACACCACTGTTGGTAAAGCTTGTTTTTCTTCAACATGTAGGAACAACAGAATTATCCGTGCCCTGTTCCAGCAGGATATTATTTCTATCCCCTCATCTGTCTCTACTGGAGAAACTTTGTCCCTGACTCACAATGGAAAAATGTGTGGACATTTCATCAGAAACTGATGATAAACAACAAAATGAAAGATGTCTCCTTCTGTTACACAGAATATATCCTACTAATCAATTCATGAAGAAATATATTAAAACAATTGACCCCAACTGCAAATTTTGCAAAGAGCACTCCGAAACAATCAGTCATTTATTCTGGAATTGTTATATCATAAAGACATTTTGGAAGCATTGTAATAATTTTATCATCTGTAATATTGATTCAAAATTTTCATTAAGATATGAACACATTATTTTTGGCTTTCACGAAAAGAATATTAATATTAAAAAAAACTGGCAATTAATTTAATTATAATATTTGGCAAATACCATATTCACAAATGTAAATTTTCATCATCTTCGCCTTTTTTTCCAGGTTTAATTAAAGAAATAGAATTATATTTATGCACCATTTCTAAGAGTAACAACAAGAAAGCTATAAACACGTTTGAATGCTGTAGCTCCTTGAATATATTTAATGTATAATTTTATTTTTGTAGAAACCTGGCACCCCCCTGGCATAGTTAATTTTGTTTATTTCTCTGTGTTCCTTGTTCTTGTTATCTTGTCCCTTGTTCTTTTTGTTCACATTCTTATAACTGTAACTGTATATGTAGTGAAATAATAAAAAAGAAAAAAAAGCTTTGTCACTCTATTACAATTGTCAATGTCAGAACCTTCATTTTATTTTATAGATATACTTTTATACTACAATGCAAAAACTCAGGACAGTATTACACTTTTATTATTTGATTTTATGCTTATGTTTATTAAATGTTTTAGTGTTTAAATGGTTACTGTTGCACCAAGGGACTGAGAGAAATGCAATTTCAATCCAGTGTATGTCCTGGCTGTACATATGTTTAGACAATAAAGTTGACTTTGACTTTGACTTGACTTTGTTAAATATCACGTCAGTTTCTATCGCGAGATCTGGCAAAATTGTGGTGACGTCACCAGCTCGGCCTCTTTGTTTTCCTTCGTGTTGAGAAGCTACGTCTGGATTTAGCTCCGTGATTTATTTCAATTACTGATGAAAAAAGACTTCTCGTGAGTCAAATACTTTATTCTGTGATTTAGTTCCAAACTGCTGCTGCCAGAGGCTTGTAACACTGCAGCTTCTTGTCTGTGGAGAGGAAGTTAGTTCACTCTGTTAGCATGTGTAGCTGTTAGCATCTGTAGCTGTTAGAATGTGTAGCTGTTAGCGTCTGTAGCTGTTAATATTTGTAGCTGTTAACATCTGTAGCTGTTAACGTATGTAGCTGTTAACATCTGTAGCTGTTAACATCTGTAGCTGTTGACATCTGTAGCTGTTAGCATCTGTAGCTGTTAACACCTGTAGCTGTTAACACCTGTAGCTGTTAACGTCTGTAGCTGTTAACATCTGTAGCTGTTAACATCTGTAGCTGTTAACGTCTGTAGCTGTTAACGTCTGTAGCTGTTAACGTCTGTAGCTGTTAACATCTGTAGCTGTTAGCATCTGTAGCTGTTAACATCTGTAGCTGTTAACGTCTGTAGCTGTTAACGTCTGTAGCTGTTAACGTCTGTAGCTGTTAACGTCTGTAGCTGTTAACGTCTGTAGCTGTTAACGTCTGTAGCTGTTAACATCTGTAGCTGTTAACATCTGTAGCTGTTAACATCTGTAGCTGTTAACGCTGTCTGTTAGCGTCTGTAGCTGTTAACATCTGTAGCTGTTAACATCTGTAGCTGTTAACATCTGTAGCTGTTAACATCTGTAGCTGTTAACATCTGTAGCTGTTAACGTCTGTAGCTGTTAACATCTGTAGCTGTTAACATCTGTAGCTGTTAACGTCTGTAGCTGTTAACATCTGTAGCTGTTAACATCTGTAGCTGTTAACGTCTGTAGCTGTTAACGTCTGTAGCTGTTAACGTCTGTAGCTGTTAACGTCTGTAGCTGTTAACATCTGTAGCTGTTAACATCTGTAGCTGTTAACATCTGTAGCTGTTAACATCTGTAGCTGTTAGCCCAGCGCTGTCTCTCTGTTAGCGTCTGTAGCTGTTAACATCTGTAGCTGTTAACATCTGTAGCTGTTAACATCTGTAACTGTTAGCATTCGTAGCTGTTAACATCTGTAGCTGTTAGCGTCTGTAGCTGTTAACGTCTGTAGCTGTTAACGTCTGTAGCTGTTAACATCTGTAGCTGTGTAGCTGTTAACGTCTGTAGCTGTTAGCGTGTGTAGCTGTTAACATCTGTAGCTGTTGGCGTCTGTAGCTGTTAACGTCTGTAGCTGTTAACATCTGTAGCTGTTAGCGTCTGTAGCTGTTAACATCTGTAGCTGTTGGCGTCTGTAGCTGTTAACGTCTGTAGCTGTTAACATCTGTAGCTGTTAACGTCTGTAGCTGTTAACGTCTGTAGCTGTTAACGTCTGTAGCTGTTAGCATCTGTAGCTGTTAACATGTGTAGCTGTTAACGTCTGTAGCTGTTAACATCTGTAGCTGTTAGCATCTGTAGCTGTTAACATCTGTAGCTGTTAATATTTGTAGCTGTTAACATCTGTAGCTGTTAACGTCTGTAGCTGTTAACATCTGTAGCTGTTAGCCTCTGTAGCTGTTAACATCTGTAGCTGTTAGCATTTGTAGCTGTTAACATCTGTAGCTGTTAGCATTTGTAGCTGTTAACATCTGTAGCTGTTAGCGTCTGTAACTGTTAACATCTGTAGCTGTTAGCGTATGTAGCTGTTAACATCTGTAGCTGTTGGCGTCTGTAGCTGTTAACGTCTGTAGCTGTTAACATCTGTAGCTGTTAGCGTCTGTAGCTGTTAGCGTCTGTAGCTGTTAACATCTGTAGCTGTTAGCGTCTGTAGCTGTTAACATCTGTAGCTGTTGGCGTCTGTAGCTGTTAACATCTGTAGCTGTTAGCGTCTGTAGCTGTGAACATCTGTAGCTGTTGGCGTTTGTAGCTGTTAACGTCTGTAGCTGTTAACATCTGTAGCTGTTAACGTCTGTAGCTGTTAACGTCTTTAGCTGTTAATGTCTGTAGCTGTTAACGTCTGTAGCTGTTAACGTCTGTAGCTGTTAACGTCTGTAGCTATTAACATCTGTAGCTGTGTAACTGTTAACGTCTGTAGCTGTTAGCGTCTGTAGCTGTTAACATCTGTAGCTGTTGGCGTCTGTAGCTGTTAACGTCTGTAGCTGTTAACATCTGTAGCTGTTAGCGTCTGTAGCTGTTAACATCTGTAGCTGTTGGCGTCTGTAGCTGTTAACGTCTGTAGCTGTTAACGTCTGTAGCTGTTAACGTCTGTAGCTGTTAACGTCTGTAGCTGTTAACGTCTGTAGCTGTTAACGTCTGTAGCTGTTAACGTCTGTAGCTGTTAACGTCTGTAGCTGTACATCTGTAGCTGTTAACATCTGTAGCTGTTAACGTCTGTAGCTGTTAACGTCTGTAGCTGTTAACATCTGTAGCTGTTAGCATCTGTAGCTGTTAACATCTGTAGCTGTTAATATTTGTAGCTGTTAACATCTGTAGCTGTTAACGTCTGTAGCTGTTAACATCTGTAGCTGTTAGCGTCTGTAGCTGTTAACATCTGTAGCTGTTAGCATTTGTAGCTGTTAACATCTGTAACTGTTAGCATTTGTAGCTGTTAGCATCTGTAGCTGTTAGTGTCTGTAGATGTTAACATCTGTAGCTGTTAGCGTCTGTAACTGTTAACATCTGTAGCTGTTAGCGTATGTAGCTGTTAACATCTGTAGCTGTTAACATCTGTAGCTGTTGGCGTCTGTAGCTGTTAACGTCTGTAGCTGTTAACATCAGTAGCTGTTGGCGTCTGTAGCTGTTAACGTCTGTAGCTGTTAACGTCTGTAGCTGTTAGCGTCTGTAGCTGTTAACATCTGTAGCTGTTGGCGTCTGTAGCTGTTAACATCTGTAGCTGTTAGCGTCTGTAGCTGTGAACATCTGTAGCTGTTGGCGTTTGTAGCTGTTAACGTCTGTAGCTGTTAACATCTGTAGCTGTTAACGTCTGTAGCTGTTAACGTCTGTAGCTGTTAACGTCTGTAGCTGTTAACGTCTGTAGCTGTTAACGTCTGTAGCTGTTAACGTCTGTAGCTGTTAGCATCTGTAGCTGTTAACGTCTGTAGCTGTTAACGTCTGTAGCTGTTAACGTCTGTAGCTGTTAGCGTCTGTAGCTGTTAGCGTCTGTAGCTGTTAACATCTGTAGCTGTTAACGTCTGTAGCTGTTAACAACTATAGCTGTTAACATCTGTAGCTGTTAACATCTGTAGCTGTTAACATCTGTAGCTGTTAGCGTCTGTAGCTGTTAGCGTCTGTAGCTGTTAGCGTCTGTAGCTGTTAACATCTGTAGCTGTTGGCATCGGTAGCTGTTAACATCTGTAGCTGTTAGCGTCTGTAGCTGTGAACATCTGTAGCTGTTGGCGTTTGTAGCTGTTAACGTCTGTAGCTGTTAACGATCTGTAGCTGTTAACGTCTGTAGCTGTTAACGTCTGTAGCTGTTAACGTCTGTAGCTGTTAACGTCTGTAGCTGTTAACGTCTGTAGCTGTTAACGTCTGTAGCTGTTAACGTCTGTAGCTGTTAACGTCTGTAGCTGTTAGCATCTGTAGCTGTTAACATCTGTAGCTGTTAACGTCTGTAGCTGTTAGCGTCTGTAGCTGTTAGCGTCTGTAGCTGTTAACATCTGTAGCTGTTAACGTCTGTAGCTGTTAACAACTATAGCTGTTAACATCTGTAGCTGTTAACATCTGTAGCTGTTAACATCTGTAGCTGTTAGCGTCTGTAGCTGTTAGCGTCTGTAGCTGTTAACATCTGTAGCTGTTAACATCTGTAACTGTTAGCATTTGTAGCTGTTAGCATCTGTAGCTGTTAGCGTCTGTAGCTGTTAACGTCTATAGCTGTTAACATCTGTAGCTGTTAGCGTCTGTAACTGTTAACATCTGTAGCTGTTAGCGTCTGTAGCTGTTAACATCTGTAGCTGTTAGCTTCTGTAGCTTTTAACGTCTGTAGCTGTTAACATCTGTAGCTGTTAGCGTCTGTAGCTGTTAACATCTGTAGCTGTTAGCGTCTGTAGCTGTTAACATCTGTAGCTGTTAGCGTCTGTAGCTGTTAACATCTGTAGCTGTTAACGTCTGTAGCTGTTAACATCTGTAGCTGTTAACATCTGTAGCTGTTAACGTCTGTAGCTGTTAACATCTGTAGCTGTTAACGTATGTAGCTGTTAACATCTGTAGCTGTTAACGTCTGTAGCTGTTAACATCTGTAGCTGTTAGCGTCTGTAGCTGTTAACATCTGTAGCTGTTAGCGTCTGTAGCTGTTAACGTCTGTAGTTGTTAACATCTGTAGCTGTTAGCATTCGTAGCTGTTAACATCTGTAGTTGTTAACATCTGTAGCTGTTAACATCTGTAACTGTTAGCATTTGTAGCTGTTAACATCTGTAGCTGTTAGCGTCTGTAGCTGTTAACGTCTGTAGCTGTTAGCGTCTGTAGCTGTTAACATCTGTAGCTGTTAACGTCTGTAGCTGTTAACATCTGTAGCTGTTAACATCTGTAGCTGTTAACATCTGTAGCTGTTAGCATCTGTAGCTGTTAACGTCTGTAGCTGTTAACGTCTGTAGCTGTTAGCATTTGTAGCTGTTAACATCCGTAGTTGTTAGCGTCTGTAGCTGTTAACATCTGTAGCTGTTAGCGTCTGTAGCTGTTAACGTCTGTAGTTGTTAACATCTGTAGCTGTTAGCATTCGTAGCTGTTAACATCTGTAGTTGTTAACATCTGTAGCTGTTAACATCTGTAACTGTTAGCATTTGTAGCTGTTAACATCTGTAGCTGTTAGCGTCTGTAGCTGTTAACGTCTGTAGCTGTTAGCGTCTGTAGCTGTTAACATCTGTAGCTGTTAGCGTCTGTAGCTGTTAACGTCTGTAGCTGTTAGCGTCTGTAGCTGTTAACATCTGTAGCTGTTAACGTCTGTAGCTGTTAACGTCTGTAGCTGTTAACATCTGTAGCTGTTAACATCTGTAGCTGTTAGCATCTGTAGCTGTTAGCATCTATAGCTGTTAGCATCTGTAGCTGTTAACGTCTGTAGCTGTTAACGTCTGTAGCTGTTAGCATTTGTAGCTGTTAACATCCGTAGTTGTTAGCGTCTGTAGCTGTTAACATCTGCATCTGTTAATGTCTGTAGCTGTTAGCGTCTGTAGCTGTTAACATCTCTAGCTGTTAACGTCTGTAGCTTTTAATATCTGTAGCTGTTAACATCTGTAGATGTTAACATCTGTAGCTGTTAACATCTGTAGTTGTTAGCATTTGTAGCTGTTAACATCTGTAACTGTTAACATCTGTAGCTATTAACATCTGTAGCTGTTAGTATCTGTAGCTGTTAACATCTGTAGCTGTTAACATGTGTAGCTGTTAGTATGTTTAGCTTTTAGCATGTGTAGCTGTTAGCATGTGTAGCTGTTAGCATCTTTAGTTGTTAACATCTGTAGCTGTTAGCATGTGTAGCTGTTAGCATGTGTAGCTGTTAGCATTTGTAGCAGTTAACATCTGTAGCTGTTAGCATGTGTAGCTGTTAGCATGTGTAGCTGTTAGCATGTGTAGCTGTTAGCATCTGCAGCTGTTAGCATGTGTACCGTATTTTCCGGATTATTGGTTGCACCGGAATATAGGTCGCAGTGTCCAATTATTGCCAAAAAATTGGAAAAATCCATAAATTGGTCGCACCGGAATATAGGTCGCACCTACGTCACCGCCGACGTAACGCGTCATCCACCGCTGACGCGCCGCGTGACCGCTGAGACAACCCGACAATATGGACCGAGTGTTTAGCTCTGCTGCTAATGTCTGCCAGAAGCTAACAGAAGCTAAACACGAGACGAGTCCGTCTCTGAAAACACGAATAAAAAATCGAATCTCATCTCAAATGTTTTCTCCAGGACATAGTTAAGTACATTGGACCCTTATAATTACTCTGTAAGCAGAAATAAATATACACGAGTGTTTAGCTCTGCTGCTAATGTCTGCCAGAAGCTAACAGAAGCTAAACACGAGACGAGTCCGTCTCTGAAAACACGAATAAAAAATCGAATCTCATCTCAAATGTTTTCTCCAGGACATAGTTAAGTACATTGGACCCTTATAATTACTCTGTAAGCAGAAATAAATATACACCGAGTGGTTTTGAAGCTATTTATGACGTTAACAGAAGTAACACCGATAAAAAACTAATGCCAACATATACCAGACCAGTCCGCCTCTGACACTAATATAAAATCGAATTTTATGTCAAATGTTTGCTATAGACCATCGTTACGTACATTCATGTCTTCTAATTTAAATTCTGTAAGCACAAAAAATATACACCGAGTGGTTTTGAAGCTATTTATGACGTTAACAGAAGTAACACAGATAAAAAACTAATGCCAACACCAGACCAGTCCGCTTCTGACACTAATATAAAATCGAATTTTATGTCAAATGTTTGCTATAGACCATCGTTACGTACATTCATGTCTTATAATTTAAACTCTGTAAGCATAAAAAATATACACCGAGTGGTTTTGAAGCTATTTCTAACATACCGGTAAACAGAACGACAGCCACGAGCTAACAAAAAGCTAAGCTAAAAGATCGTTTTTTTTTTCTCAAACATCTAATAAAGCTACCGGTACTCACTTGTAAACGTCCACACTGTGATTCCATTCTGTAAGTTTCAGAAAAATCCGCTGAGTGGTTCTTGACTTATCTTGCAAAAAATCCAGCTAAGAAACACAGAGCTAACAGCTACATCCAGGCCAACAGGCACACAAGTCAGTCCGAGCACAGGAGCTGTTTTTGGGAGACATGAGCTGGACCATAAGGTCTTCTTCTTCTTGGGTCGGTGTACTCCTCTGGAAGTGGTAATGCACAGCGCCATAGCACCCCTAGTGGCCGAAAGTGGTACTGCACAATTTTTCTGCCAAAGTGAAACAGGCTGATATCTGAGTCAAAAATTGGTCTAAAAATATGGAAAAAAATCCATAAATAGGTCGCATCGGATTATAGGTCGCAGGCCTTGAAAAAACCCATAAAAAGGTGCGACCTATAATCCGAAAAATACGGTAGCTGTTAGCATGTGTAGCTGTTAGCATTTGTAGCTGTTAGCATGTGTAGCTGTTAGCATTTGTAGCTGTTAGCAGCTACGTCTCGTTGTCGCGTGTTTGGATAATCTAGTCTCGTGACTGTGTGTGTGTTTTTCTGTGTAGGAGCAGGAGCTTCACGTCAGACCTCCACCAACCACATGTTTGTTCTCTAACAGGTATGGTTGTAATTTCTAGTAAAATTGTTCAATATTATACTTCAGTCCAGCAGCCTCCACTTCTAAAAGTCAGCGCTCACACGGTTTGGTTGTGCACGCGCTAACACCATGAATTAGATAGTCACGCTTGCGAGGTTCTTTCAAAATAAAAGCTGATATGTGTCTCCTGTTGGTACAAACTCTGTACATAAAACACATGTTAGCACTGGAAGCTGTAATGGGACCAACATTCCTGCTCAGCTGTTTCCACTAAAAGTTTGAATGTCGCCCCCATATCCAAAGAGTAGAGAAGTTTTTGTGTTGCTAAGTTAATAAATAAAAAACTTCAATGTGTTTTTTATGTTTTGACTCTAGACGCTTGAAGTCATTCTTGCTGGTCTATGTTCAGAAATGATTTTTAATGTCCTTTAAAGTGTCACTACATGGCCTCTGGGTCTTTAACACCTCCCCCAGTCCAGATTCAAAAAATTCACCAAAATGGGCGTTCCGATAGACTGTGGAGGCACCGCCTAAAGGAGGGGAGGAGGTGGGGTTAGAGCGAGTAGGTCGGTGTCTCCAGGACCGTGACATGCAGCTAGCGTTAGCATATGCAACATGGGGAGTGAACACAGCGACACAGGTCTTTTCTCCACCTCCCTCACCAGAAACTGAGGGAGACTTGGAGCAGAGAGCCACAGGTCCTGAGCCTTATCAGTTCGAGCTGCTGGCTACAGGCACTGACGCTCTTATGCAAGAATCTGTTGGTGTGGACCGAACGGGTCCAGCATCTGAGTGGTAAATTTATATTAGCAACATAGGCTAATGTTCAAAGCAGTAACAAATTATCTTTTTTTAAATAATTTTCAACTATCTCAATCCAAATTGTAAAGCAATAATAAATAAAAAAAATTCAAAAGGTGCACCTGTGGTCACTGCAGCTTCCACTCACCTGTAGAAAACGTGTTGTAGGGAGACGCCAAGAGTATAATTATGAATTATTTAGTACTTCCTAAAGCCCTAATAAATATACTATATATTAAAAAACACACCAATAAACCTGGTCTTGAATACACTGTGCATTTTATTGTCTTAAAAGCATTTCTCCTGTGATGTGAATTAATATGGGTATGCATTACTCTACCAGTAAAAGCACTCAAACTTGTATCAAATTATAAAAAATGAGTAAAAATACAAACGATATACATGCTGCACTCCACGTTCAGTTAAAATTAATTTTTATATAGTAAATGTGTTAAAATGGACTGCTCATAGTCAACATGCAACAGCGGATGTTGGATGTTGTCTATCATGGTGCACTAAGATTCATAACTGGTTGTGATTATCGTACCCACCACTGCACCCTGTATTCACTGGTTAACTGGACATCATTAACCTCACGCAGACTCTTCCACTGGTACATTTTCATCTTTAAATCACTTCTTGGTCTGCTGCCCTCATACATCTCCTCCTACATGTCTTTGCGTGATTGCAGCTACAGTGTGCGCTCTCAGGACATGATTACCTGCAGTGTTCCGTCAGTGAGGACTGAACTTGGAAAAAGGGCCTTCTCCTATTCCGCTCCAGCTTCCTGGAATATCTTACAAAAAGATCTGAAGCTCTCAAACTTGACTTCTCTAAATGGTTTTCAGAATCTGTTGGAATCCTGGCAAAAACCAATGCAGATTTGTTCCTGTCTTTGATTCTATACGTTTACCTTATAATGTTTTGCTAGTTTTTTGATACTTTGTTAAAAAAAAATTTTTTTTTTTTTTCTCTCTTTTGTTTTCTATTGTTTATTGTTTGTTTGTTTGTTTATTGTTTAAGGAAATTCTACCATTGCTGTTCATTGTTCTTTAGTTTTAGCAGGTCGCTTTCGTAAATGAGCCCATGAGGTTCAAAAGATTTACCTGACTAAATAAAGGTTGAATGAATGAACATAATCAATTATGAAGCTCATTGTTCTGTCAACACTAGACCTCTGTATTGATAAATACATTTCCAAATCATACATCAAAGTCAAAATTCAAAGTCAACTTTATTGTCCAAACTGCAATATGTACAGAACATACACAGGATTGAAATTGCATTTCTCTCAGATGCATGCATAATTTAAACAAACATTTAATAAACATGTTTACATCAGCAATTTTTACAAAGTAATGTTTAAATTTAATATAAATTATAATTGTTTCAGGTGTGCCAATATTAAATATTGTAAAACAAAAGAAACAAAGTGCAATAATCAATTAGAGTAATCCAAATTGTACATTATTAAAAAAGTTATAGGAAGCATAAATTTTTAAACGTTAAAATTTAAAAGTTTCCTGTACTTGAATTTATGACTTATAAAAAAATCCCTTTCTGACATAGGTTATGGCCAGATGTGAACAGGTGGGTGTGTACACCTGTGTTACAGACCACCCAGGTGCCCAGTCCGCACAGGGTTAGAAGAAAACATAAATAATAATTTAACACAAGTACATAGTAATTTACATAAAGGGTATCCTATTCTAAAAGAAGTTCACAGAACCAGATGCGAAGTGCCAAATGTGTGACATGTATTTCAAATTCAGCGGAAGATGATGCAGAGAGTCTCGGCCAGAGCTGCGTCATCTCTTGAGACCTCCATCCACGACAATGTTGGGTGCAGCTGAGACCTTGGTGTTTGTTTGTGGCTGGCAGGTGGAGCATCCTGCGGGTGGAGCATCCTGAAGGTGGTCTCGAGTGTTTGGGACTGCTGCACGGCTCATTCCCTGGATGTGGAACACCTCATGGAGCTAAAAAAACAACAACACATTTTTAATCACCTTACAAAAAAACATACTTGAGAAACATTACAGTACTGTTCTATCACTTTGTTGATCTGTCAAACAGATGACCCAGTGCAAAATAAATACTGCTGCACAGATTATTATTATTATTTTACAAATACCTTGATCCACAACATTTTTTGCAGCAAAAGAACGCAAGTGCTGTGCGAATTTCTGTTCCCCCGTGAGAATCTGTTCCCCCTGTGTCGGGAGCGCGCACCCTTTCTCTCAAATAATGAAAAAACAACAACAACAAAAACCCAGACATTAACTATCAAAAAATAGCAGCTACAAATAATTTTCCTCCAGTCATATTTTTAATTTGAACGAGATTTAGCCTACCACAAAGCCTACACTTATCTTTGCAGGAAGTTTTCTTGTCCTCTATCAGCTGCTTCCATCCTTCAATATTAGTAAAAAAAATTATAAATAGGCTATATATGATGTGTTGGTGGCTGATACTTTGTATTTGTCAGACTAGATTCTGTCGGAGATAAATAAATAAAAAACCTGTACAGTAGTCTACACCCCACACAAGACCAGGTTTATTTATTTAGTGGTGGTTTTATATTTATTTATTTATCACCAGGAGCTGTCGATTAAAATGAGTTATAACCGTGACACGATAGTGTGGACTCGTTTCACTGAGAGAACTCAGATGCGCCTCATGGTCGGATCCCGACACAGGGGGAACAGATTCTCACGGGGGAACAGAAATTCGCACAGCACCGTTAACCAGTAGCCTACAACAGCTATAATTAGCGCCAGCTAGTCTCCATCGTTTTGTGACGTTGCAGTCTTCCTTATCAGAGTTCATAAGAGTTCACACACTCTGCGGTGTTCATAGGAAACACTAGATTTTGAGCATTTACACGCAGCTACAACACAAACTAACGTTGATCAGCAACAGATGAAAACGCCACGACCTTATGTGGGGCTACACCAAAGCAACGCTGCAGGCCGCAAACACAGCACATGAAGAAACGTGTCATATACTCAAAAGATAAATTATGGAATGAAAGGTGTAAAATGGGACTCGCCTCCAAACGGATTGTAACCTGATGGTGTAAGGGTGGGTGAACATCAGTTTGAAGAGCTATTCTTGGAACATCGTGGCTCTTCTATGCTAATGCTATGTTGCTAATCTCTGATCCAACAACTCCACCCTGAGCTCTGCAGGGGGAGTGACCTTCTCGGGGGAGTGGCTTCACTTTTATATTCATGCAGCAGAGCATGTGACGTCAGAGTGTACAAGACACGTCAGAGTGTACAGTCTTGACCAACAACAAAAACAGCGTGCAGTGACCTCTGTTCAACCCATAGAGCTACCATAAACACGTTTTTAGACCAAATATTGCCGATTGTAACTAATACGCACAAATACATGAAAATTAACACAGAAATGGTGCTCTGAAACATTTTAAACACATTTTTAGGGAGTTTATCAGCTAAAAAAAGTTAAATTTGGGTTTAGTTTCACTTTAAGTACATTGAATTTCATATAATTACACACTGTAAGCAGAAATAAAATACAGAGTGGTTTCGAAGCTATTATAACGCAAACAGAAGCTAACACCAGAAGCTAAGACGAGACAAGCCCGTCTCTGAAAACACTAATAAAAAATCAAATTTTATGTCAGATGTTTTCTACAGGACATAGTTAAGTACATTGAATCTCATGTAATTACACACTGTAAGCAGAAATAATATACACCGAGTGGTTTCAAAGCTATTTATAACGCAAACAGAAGCTAAGACGAGACGAGTCCGTCTCTGAAAACACAAATAAAAAAATCGAATTTTATGTCAAATGTTTTCTACAGGACATAGTTAAGTACATTGAATCTCATATAATTACACACTGTAAGCAGAAATAATATACACCAAGTGGTTTCGAAGCTATTTATAACGCAAACAGAAGCTAACACCAGAAGCTAAGACGAGATGAGCCCGTCTCTGAAAACACGAATAAAAAATCGAATTTTATGTCAGATGTTTTCTACAGGACATAGTTAAGTACATTGACTCTCATATAATTACACACTGTAAGCAGAAATAATATACACCGAGTGGTTTCGAAGCTATTTATAACGCAAACAGAAGCTAACACCAGAAGCTAAGACGAGACGAGTCCGTCTCTGAAAACACAAATAAAAAAATCGAATTTTATGTCAAATGTTTTCTACAGGACATAGTTAAGTACATTGAATCTCATATAATTACACACTGTAAGCAGAAATAATATACACCAAGTGGTTTCGAAGCTATTTATAACGCAAACAGAAGCTAACACCAGAAGCTAAGACGAGATGAGCCCGTCTCTGAAAACACGAATAAAAAATCGAATTTTATGTCAAATGTTTTCTACAGGACATAGTTAAGTACATTGAGTCTCATATAATTACACACTGTAAGCAGAAATAATATACACCAAGTGGTTTCGAAGCTATTTATAACGCAAACAGAAGCTAACACCAGAAGCTAAGACGAGACGAGCCCGTCTCTGAAAACACGAATAAAAAATCGAATTTTATGTCAAATGTTTTCTACGGGACATAGTTAAGTACATTGAATCTCATATAATTACACACTATACGCAGAAATAATATACACCGAGTGGTTTTGAAGCTATAGAGCTTTGGAGCAGACGTCACTGTGTGGGGGCGTGTCGGGGGCGTGTTGGGGCGTTCCCGTCTCGACCGCCATCTTTGTTGCCCTCATAAAAAATAAAAGAAATTCAGGAGATTTTCCATTGTTTTCACGCTGTATCTTCCGTCACGATTCTGAAAAGCAGGCAAAATAAAGTGGACTGTATCCTAATAATCTTCTCCCAGGTGAGAAAAAAAACTACATGAAAAAAATCGGTATAATTGGAAATGTTGCCCGTTTGAAATAAATAAATAAATGGAGCAGAGACCCGGAGTAATACTTACCTCCACTGACATTCCCAGTCATTTTAGCAGACCTGGTCTGTGTCAGTGTTTACACCACAAATAATTTTTATAATTACAATTCACTGGGAGAGCTGGTCCAATCTATGAACAGCTGGGTAGATGATTTGGACATTTTTAAAGCCCCCAGATTGTAAATACATTGAAGGTACGTTGTTGGCTCATTAATTTTACATAAATTATTAATATACATGTCTTTCAGAATCAATCAACCTTCTGTATGCTATTAGTATTAAAACTTGTGAACACTTAATTTTTTTATAGGATTTTAACTGATTTACAAAGCTCCAAGTAGAAAATTGCCTTATTTTTAATGACTTGAGCTTGTCTAATGACATGTAGACAAATCTTGATTAGATTACTTTATATATAATAAGTATTAAGATGCATATATATTATAGACAAATGTTTCTGTCTTTTCATTCACCATTTTAATTGTGTGTTCACAGGTTCTGCTCTCTGAGTCATGAGGGTGATGCATTAAAAATGCAGCTAGCAGTACAAAATCCAACTCCTGAACATGGAGCATCTCCTGATGGACTCTGTGTGATCGCTGCTGCCTGGAGAAAGTTCCCTTACAAATATGAGACATGCTGCATCCAGCGGCTGTGGAGGCAGGAGATGAAGTTCACCTGAAGAAGCATCGTCCACCTGCACAGGTGCACAATCAAACCACTGTGACCTTGTGTGGACCACACAGCCATAGCTGGACGTCTGCAGAAAGCATGAAGCTTCCTAAAGATATTTCTCAGTTTGTTCTCCAGCTTCAAGGGATACATAATTATGTAAATCATGCTGTATATTTGCACATTTTTGTGTAGCAATTTTTCTATAAAATGTATTAACTTACACAATGTCCATCACATTGTTACTAGAAATGTTTAATTACATCAAATGTTTACTTCAAAATGGATGTTTCATTTTATGTTTATTTCTTACCTGAAATTCATTCATTCAACTTTTATTTGGACAGGTTAATCCCCGTTAATGAAATTTGTTAATACATCAAATGTTTACTACAAATGTGATCAATTTCATCATGTTTACATGTTAGTGCTGAAGTAAATATTTCATAAATGTTTACCATATTAATTTTTATTAAATGAGAAAAAACAACCACTTGTTATTATTCAACTGTAAAAATATTTCAAAACAACGAGTCCAGCAAATATAATTTTTTTTCTCCAGTCTACATTTTACATACAGCACATACACAATCTGAAGAAGTGTCTCCTCTTCACTTTCACATGTAAGCACCAGTATAGTTAACTGGTGTAGTTCTATGTAACATTTTATATTTGTTTCTCATGCAACCAGTGATACTTTCCACATGAATTCTAAGGTGTGCTCATGTGTTTTCAAAAATCATTAGTATCAAGTGGAAATCTCCCTTTAGTGAATGATGGGATTTTAACTTCAGCACATCATTCATTTATACTGTACTTTTGTTGGCTGTAACTGGGACCCTGTGTACACAGTTTCATTCCACCTCACGTACAACATGTGATGTGAATGACAATAAAGAACCTTGACTCTCACACAGGCTGCAGGTGAGCTGAGAGTTGTCCTTAACGCATGCTCTGAGGGCTGCAGGTGAGCTGAGAGTTGTCCTTCATGCATGCTCTGAGGGCTGCAGGTGAGCTGAGAGTTGTCCTTAACGCATGCTCTGAGGGCTGCAGGTGAGCTGAGAGTTGTCCTTAACGCATGCTCTGAGGGCTGCAGGTGAGCTGAGAGTTGTCCTTAACGCATGCTCTGAGGGCTGCAGGTGAGCTGAGAGTTGTCCTTAACGCATGCTCTGAGGGCTGCAGGTGAGCTGAGAGTTGTCCTTAACGCATGCTCTGAGGGCTGCAGGTGAGCTGAGAGTTGTCCTTAACGCATGCTCTGAGGGCTGCA